>APFE031410801.1:96324-119229 GCA_000404065.3 Pinus taeda | reverse complement strand
ACAATTTAAGAGATGGTTTTCCTCTAAAAATACAAACTCAACATGTATAATTCTAATTTAACAAATAAATTTCTTAACCGAGCACAAATTATATAACATGTATATAGATTAAAGATAATTGAATACAATTAATTTTATTGTTTGTAAAATGTTTTTTTTGTATAATAATGTATGTTGTTTATTTTCATTAAGCTCTTATCTATTTGGAAAGTTTATCACAATAGATCTTAGAAGAGTTTGAAATATTTTATTACTTAATTTATTTCTTAGAAGATCTCAAATTTATTCTGAGTTATTATTGCTAGCATAGCGATTCAAATTATAGAAACACCTGAAATCAAATTGAAAGAAACAAGCAAATGAACACATCATCCATACAAATGAATAAAACATGTGATCTCAAAAACCCAATATGGGAGAAAACCCAAATGGAAGGTGAGGCCTATGCTTTGCTCTCTTTTTCTTGGTTAAAAAATGCAAGTATAAAGAAAGAGACTCAGCATGGAGTTTCCACAGACACATGAATGACTACTATGGATCTTCTACCTCGATTATGCTTCAATATCCCATTTTAAATGTTTTAATTAACTATGGAATGATATTAATACCAAAATAAATTAGTTATTCCCTTTCTAATAGTTTAGTATATAACATCACTTGATAATCATGTAGGGATATGGTTAAGCTTTTTGCATACCTCAATCCTCAGTTAATGTTATGGTTTTTTATCCTCTATAATCTTTTTGAAAGTCCACATATGACTAACCCCACATGTATGATCTATGTGGGCTAACATGGTATCCACTTAGTACCATGATGGTCAACAAGGTATGCCAAATTGTAGGAGGTGTAACTTTTGCATACAAATTCCGATTGAGGTGATTTTTGCATTGTTGGAAAGATTTCAATGTGTAGAACACGTTGAGATTTACAATGTTTTAACCCCAAAAAGTGTCATTTTCAACTTCAAACTAGCTCTAGAATTTTTCAAACCCCAAATCACCAAATAGGGACCTACCCTTAATATGAAACTTGCAAACCAATTCTTTCATTTTCCTTCTAGAAATTACCAAGATAAATGACAAATTATATAATGACCTATTTTGGTTCATACCTCCCTAGCTAGGAAGGGTTTTCATCCTCAAAATATTTTACTAAATGAGGTGAGAGATTCGTTCCTCTACCTTGGAGTACCACCTGGCCTTGCCTAGAAGTTTCCCTTTCAACCCTATTTGCAAAATTTCATGTTGCCTTTGTATCATAGTTTTGGACTTTTTGTGCAAAATTGTATCTTCTACCAATATTGTCTGAGATTTTTTTTTGTGTTAACTCCTTTATGGTAGGTGGGACGTGCTCTTTAGTTTCATAATCAAACATGGAAGGTTCATAAAGCTTTAGAATTTTCACATTCATTACTGAATAAATGTACATATAGGGGAGCAGAGTGAGTTTATAGGCATTGTTAGCCACCTTCGACAATACTTCAAAATGACCATACCATAAAGCCTTGACCTTATTATCAAGAGAATGTAGTCTTTCTTTGTTTATATGTTGTTGCATATAGTTTTGTCATTGATGTCAAAAGGGATGCATGAGAAAGTAACACAACTCTGTATGAAACAATATGACATATATATCTCTTACATGTACTCCTCAAGTGAAGTTGAAGGTACTTGAAGTTATTTGGTCTTTTGATGTAGTTATGATATCTAAATGGTTCTATAAAATACATGATTGTGTAAATCTCATCGATACCTTTCCAATAGTATATCCTGCGCTGAAAAAATCTTGCATGAGAAGTCATGGCTAGTTGAAAATTGACATTAGTTGAAGGGTCAAACTATAGGAAAAAACAAAAAATATTATAGTGTTAAACGATGCACACCTTTCGGGTACGTCTATCATTCAGTGTATAGGTCAACAATGGATCCCAATGAAACTTGCACAACTACTAACTATGCTAAAGAGTATGCACCTTCTTGCCAATTAGATGACTCAAGATCAGCATGGCTAAAAAGAATGATGGATGCGGACAAGAGTTACACAATCTTTAACACGTGTTTATGACCCAATAGAATTGTGCCATGTGGATCAATTCCTCTACGACACTTGGCATAATATAGTTGTCCATATATGGTGACGTAAGTAACATGACCCAGATACATGGCAATCAACCATAGGTGTGATGTGGCAGCATTGACAATGTGGCATAACACATAGCATAACTAGAAGCTACTGCGTGGAAAGCTTATTTGACATGTTACAATTAGTGAAAAGGTTGAAAAAGGGCGACACATGGCACCCCTCACAAGCTACCATATGGCTTGATGACATCATCAAGAAAATGCCTAGTGACCCCTAGGATAAGGTCACATGGGTGGATTGAGCCAAGATTACAAGCTCACAAGAAATGATCACAAAGGAAGAATTGATTTTGGTCACTTTATAGGGTTGGCTAGCCATGAAAACATTTTAAAAATTCTAGTAAATTCATATGGGATGTTAGCTTCGTAAATCCTTAGGCCATAAGATCAACTATAAATAAGACCTTCGATCAAAGGCAATACTCAACAACGAAATCTTCATTGATAATCTATTCTGATATGATAACGAGAAGTTTCGTATCTCAAAGGTGAAGTTTTGGTTATGGTTTCGTTTTTGTTCTAGCTCATGTAATTTTTACTTTGACTCAATGATTCAAGGCCCATGAGTGGCGTTGATCTATGTGTGGATTGGTCATGCATGATTTGGTTAAAGGGCCTGGCATTTATGCACTAAGGCAAATACGAATTGGTTGCAGTGCCTAGCCCTTGTGCACTAAGGCACATACAAATTGGTTACATAGTCCGTTTTGCATTGCAATTGATGGATCATACGAATATGCAATATGCTTGTCTCTCATCACACTGACGGTACATACAAAAAGGTAATAGGCCTAACCCTTGTTGCATTCAAGGTTCATACAATTATGCAATGAGCTTGTCTCTCATTGTAATAAAGACTCACAATAGGCCACGAAGGTTCATACATGATAAAGTGATTGAAATTTGATGAAGTGGATTAAAAGCTCTGCCAACTTTCCACATCTATGAAACATTAGGTTGGGAATCACTCGTGTAGCTATTCTAGCATTCACATGTAATCGTCACCTACGCATTTGGTGTCGTGAAAGGGATGGTAGACATTTTAAAGCCCTAGTCCGCGGAGCATTGTCACTCGTCTCACACTGTCACGTTTGTGATTTTTTTAGTGTCTTTTTTCAGACAATGTATATAAAATTGCCTTTTAAAGCAATTTAAATTTTTAAATTAAAAAAAAATAATAATAATAATTAATTCTATTATATTTTTATTAATAATATATTTTAAAAAAATAAATTAATTTAAAATTAAAGGTTTTAAGTATTGAAAAAAAATTCAAAATTTTAAAGGTGTGATATTTTTATTATGGACACATGATAAATTTGAGTTTAATATAGTTGTATATTATTGTATTAAGTGTCTTTGATAAGTGATTAAAATACAAGTGTTTTTGATAAGCTAATAAAATTAGATAGAAATTAACGATTGATAAAAAAGTTGAAAGTTAAAATCAATCCGTAAAAATATTCTTATTATTTATTGATGGATACAAATAAATAAATAATTAAAAATTAAAAATCTGTTGTTAGTAAAATAATCTTTTTATTAATATCAAAATTATTATTATTTTAAAAATAATAATAAATATTAATAATTCTATATATTTTAAATCATTATAGTTATTAATAAATATAATTATACTTAAAAATATTTTTTTATAAATTTATATTCGGTCAAATAAAAAATATCTATAATGTGTATCTCACTTGCATAAAAACCTTTGTATATTTAAATTTGTTTTAAATCTTATTTCTTAAAAGAAATTTATCTACATAAAAGTAATAAAAAACTAGCTAAACCCAATAAACAATTTAATGCCATGACCATCAACTTATATAATCATCTAAAATATTACATGTAATTTCAATAATATATTCGTAAAAACTAACTTGAAAAAATAAATAAATAATTTATTCTTTCCTAACTAATAAAATTAATATTTACGATTAATAATACATAAAATAAATTACTTGAATATGTTTCTTCTATAATATTTTAATATAATGTAAGTCTATTTTTTCAATATCTTAGTATAACAATTTAAGATATGGTTTTCTCTAAAGTACAGATTCAACATGTATAATTCTAATTCAACAAATGAATTTATAATTTTAATTTAGCAAATGAATTTATAATTCTACTTTAACAAATGAATTTCTTAATAGGAAGATTTAGAGCACATCAAATTACAACAATTTGAAACATACTTGAATTAATTTTATTGTTTGTAATTTTTTTTGTATAATAATGTATGTTGTTTATTTTCATTAAGCTTTGATCTATTTAGAAAGTTCATCACAATAGATTTTAGAAGAGTTTGAAATATTTTATTACTTAATTTATTGTTTAGAAGATCTCAAATTTATTCAGAGTTATTATTACTAACATAGTAATTAAAAGTATAGAAATAACTGAAATCAAAATGCAAGAAACAAGCAAATGAACACACCATCCATACAAATGAATAAAACATGTGACCTGAGAAACTCAATATGGGAGAAAACCCAAATGAAAGATGAGGCCTATGCTTTGGTCTCTTTTTCTTGGTTAAGAAATGCAAGTGCAAAGAAAGAGACTCACCATGGAGTTTCAATGGACACATGAATGACTACTATGGATCTTCTACCTCTATTATGCTTCAATATCACACTTTACATATTTTGATAAACTATGGAATGATATTAATACCAAATAAATGAGTCATTCCTTTTGTAGTAGTTTAGTATATAACATCACTTGATAATTTTGTAAGGATATGGTTAAGCTTTTTGCATACCTCTATCCTCAATTAATGTTATGGCTTTTGATCCTCTACAATCTTCTTGAAAGTCCACAACTAACTAGCCCCACATGTATGATCTATGTGGGCTAACGTGGTATCCACTTAGTACCATGATGGTCAACAAGGTAGGACAAATTGTAGGAGGTGTAACTTTTTCATACAAATTCCGATTGAGGTGATTTTTGCATTGTTGGGAAGATTTCAATGTGTAGAATACGTAGAGATTTATAATGTTTTGGCCCCAAAAAGTGTCATTTTAAACCTCAAACTAGCTCTACAAGTTTTCAAACCCCAAATCACCAAATATGGACCTACCCTTAATATGAAACTTGCAAACCAATTCTTTCATTTTTCCTTCGAGAAATTACTAAGGTAAATGAAAAATTATATAATGATCTATTTTGGATCATACCTCCCTAGCTAGGAAGGGTTCTCATCCTCAAAATATTTTGCTAAATGAGGCGAGAGATTCGTTCCTCTACCTTCGAGTACCATCTGGCCTTGCCTAGAAGTTTCCCTTTCAACCCTATTTGCAAAATTTCATGTTGCCTTTATATGGTAGTTTTGGAATTTTCGTGCAAAATTGTATCTTCTACCAATGTTGTCTCAGTTTTTTTTTTTTTTTTTGTAACTCATTTATGGTAAGTGAGACGTGCTCTTTAGTCTCATAATAAAACATGGAAGGTTCATAAAGCTTTAGAATTTTCACATCCATTACTGAACAAATGTACATATATGGGGGTAGAGTGAGCTTATAGCCATTGTCAGCCACCTTCTACAATACTTCAGAAGGACCATACCATAAAGCCTTGACCTTATTATCAAGAGCATACAATATTTCTTTGTTTAGATGCTATTGCATATAGTGTTTTCATTATGTCAAAAGGGATGTATGAGAAAGTAGTAGGATTCTGTATGAAACAATATGACACATATATCTCTAACAGGTACTCCTAAAGTGATGTTGAAGGTACTTGATGTTATTTGAGCTTTTGGTGTAGTTATGATATCTAAATGGTTCTATAAACTACATGATTGTGTAAATCTCATTGATACCTTTCCAATAGTATATTTTTATATAATATATATATATATATATATATATAAATATAATATATAATATATATATATTATTATTTTTTTTTTTTTTTTTTTTTTTTTTTTTTTTTTTTTTTTTTTTTTTTTTTTCTGAAAAACTCTTGTATGAGAAGTTATGGCTAGTTGAAAATTGACATTAGTTGAAGGGTAAAACTATAGGAAAAAACCCAAAATATTATAATGTTAAATGATGCACACCTTTTGGGTGCATCTATCATTCATTGTACAGGTCAACAATGGATCTCAGTGAAACTTTCACAACTATTAACTATGTTAAAGAGTATGAACCTTCTTGCCAATCAGATGACTCAAGATGAGCATGGCTAAAAGGAATGATGGATGTGAACAAGAGTTACATGATCTTTAACATGTATTTATGACCCAATAGAATTGTGCCACATGGATCAATTCCTCTACGACACTTGGCATAGTATAGTTGGCCAGATATGGTGATGTAAGTAACATGACCCAGATACATGGAAATCAACCATAGGGTGTTATGTGATGGCATTGACAATGTTACATAACACATGGCATAGCTAGAAGCTACCGCGTAGAAAGCTTAATTGACATGTTATGACTAGTGAAAAGGTTGAAATAGGGTGACACATGGCACCCCTCACAAGCTACCATATGGATTGGTGACATCATCAAGAAAATTCCCAATGACCCCTAGGATAAGGTCACATGGGTGGATTGGGCCAAGACTACAAGCTCACAAGAAATGATCACAAAGGAAGAATTTATTTTGGTCACTTGATAGGGTTGGCTAGCCATAAAAACATTTTAAAAATTCTAGTAAATTCATATGGGATGTTAGCTTCGTAAATCCTTTAAATAAGACCTTTGATCAAAGGCAATACTCAACAATGAAATCTTCATTGATAATCTATTCTGATATGATAACGAGAAGCTTCGTATCTCAAAGGTGAAGTTTTGGTTATGGTTTCGTTTTTGTTCTAGCTCATGTGATTTTTACTTTGACTCAATGATTCAAGGCCCATGAGTGGCGTTGATCTATATGTGGATTGGTCATGCATGATTTGGTTAAAGGGCCTGGCACTTATGCACTAAGGCAAATACGAATTGGTTGCAGTGCCTAGCCCTTGTGCAGTAAGGCACATACAAATTGGCTACAAAGTCAATTTTGTATTGCAATTGATGGATCATACGAATAGGCAATATGCTTGTCTCTCGTCACACTAATGGTTCATATGAAAAGGTAATAGGCATAACCCTTGTTTCATTGAAGGTTCATACAATTAGGAAATGAGATTGTCTCTTATTGTAATAAATACACACAATAGGCCACGATGGCCATCCCACATTGTACAGACACATAAAGAAGGACACAACCATAAGTGCCATGTCGGGACCAACCCCATGTCACATGAATAACGCACAGTTCAATTTGTATGTAGATCACTTAAATGTCATTGCAAGTGGCATCAAATATAGCGTAACTGGTAGTGTACCGAGTTAATAGTGTTGAGGTCTCGGTTTTGATCTCCACTGGTTACTAGATTTTCTTTTTAGTTTTTACTTTTAATATATATGCCATTTTTTCACACCTTTTTCAATTTCCAACTAGCATTTTGTAGAATTGGGGATGAAGTATGTCCATTTTGTATAAGCACACCCAAAAAAGTGTCTTTTGTAGAACCCTTACCTTTTATATAATTTCTATATTGTTTTTATGAGCTATTGTGTTCTATATTTATCCAAATTGAATTATGAAAGAAGCTGGGCGATTAGGACTTAGTGATGAATTTAAATAGAGGTGTGTGATGTCCTTTTGGCACTTGTTTGATGACTAGAATCCCATTTTTATGTTTTAAGAGACTATGAGGAGGGCTTCAGTGGTTTTGGATGCATTATGAAATGAAATGAAGGTCCAAAAGGAATTTGAAGAAGGAGGTGGGTGCCTCCTTTGAGGCTAAAGCCTAGATTAGGTCAGAGCCTACTCATTCTCGAAGTTGGTGTCTTAATCAAGTTGTAACCTATAGTGAGCATTTGATTGCATTATTTCGAGGTTGGTGTCACAATTAGGTTGTAGCCAACCGCAAGTGGCATCTTTTATTTCATGGGGGTAGTTTCCTCTACCAGGTCATAAATTACAAATGTGTGCAACGAATTGAAGAGAAAGAAGAAGAATATTGGTGGCTTTCTCCCATATGGGTTTCCACCTAAAAACTTGTCTCTTTGTGATGTGATGGCTTCATGATATGTTCTTGATACGATGGTAGAATGATCATGCATTATTATAGTCGATGACATGATGCTTATGATTCATTGCTATTGTTTAATTATGAAAAGGTGTGAAATAGTAAAATGGGTCTCATACTAATCACAACCCCTAAGTGTGACTTTTGGGCCAACAAGTAGTATCAAAGTGTTTTACCTTCTAAACAGTTAACTACTAACAGTTGAATATTAAGGAGAAATGTCCATGACTAGAGTAGTGGGGAATCCCCCTATGTTTGATGGAACCAATTATGCACTTTGGAAGATAAGGATGGAGACATATCTAATTTGATTGGGAGCAAAATTTTGGGAAATTATGGAAACCAAGTACGAAGTTCCTAATAATATTCCAATAGATCTAGCAAAAAAGGAAGTATGGAATGTAATTCTAGCCAGATTAAATTTGTCAAATTAATGCAATGTAATTCTAGCCATGAGGTATGGAATGAGCTCAAAACTTATTATGAGGGGGATGCAAAATTCAAATAAGTTAGGTTGCAAGATATTAGGGGCCAATGTGAAATTCTAAAGATGGAAGAAGATGAAGACATTGTTTCATATTTTCTTCGAGTAGAAAATGTAGTCAACTCCATTGCAAGTCTTAGTGAAGAAGTCCCAAATATCTATGTTTTCTAAAAGGCTTTGAGATCACTTCTGTCAAAATTCAATCCTAAAGTCTCAACTCTTGAAGAATTATCATAAGTAGACAAGATGTTCATGGATAAACTTCATGGAACCCTCTCCAAATATGAGCTAATAATCAAGGAAGAAAAATCAAGAGTCAAAGAAGCAACTTTCAAGGTAGCAAAAGAAGGGAAAAAGAAAAAAGAGCAAGAAGACACTAACTCTAATGAAGAAGAAGCAAAGTTTTTCCAAATGTTGAAGTGAGGAGCTAACAAGTTCAAAGGTAAAATTCTTTTCAAATTTTTTGAACGTGGAAGGATAATTCATTATCCATCTAAATGTCCTTATTCTAAAACGAATGAGAGTGATGATGATTCAAGCTTCAAACCTAAGTATCAAAAGTAAAGGCAAGGCAATACATTTTTTTTTTACTCAAAAGAACAAAGTGATAGTGAGAGCAATGAAAGTGTGACCAATGATGAAAGGGATGAAATAGTATTCATAGTTAAGGTAGAATAACCAGAAGAAGAAGTTTATTATGAGGGAGAACTTAAAAGTTCATTGAAGGAAATAAGAACCCTCAGAAAGAAATAAAGTCAATTGATGTAGCAAATTCAAGACAGAATTCTAAATAAAGACACCATTCTTGCTCTCAAGGTTGAACTAGAAGAAGAAAAAAGGGTAAAAAAGTTTCTATTTGAATAGTTAAATGAGAAAGAAAAAATATGTGAAAGACTGGAAGAGGAAGTTATACTATTAAGAGAATAATTGGATAAATTCAATTCAAATTTCCGCAAAGGAACAGAGTCCTTGGATCACATTCTCAGCATCCAAAGGTCCTCACTTATTAAGACAGGTCTTAGTTATCAAGAAAATTGTGAAGAACCCAAGAACAATGGTCCCTTAAGCTCATCAAATGGAGATCATCCCAAGAAACTTGATCACACATTCATAAAATCTACCAACATCTCTCCTGAATATCCAAATCAAGTGGTGCACTAGTTCAAGCATGTTCATTTTAATGACACTCAAGACAATTCTAGGAAAGGGAAAAATTCAGGGAACGAAAATAAAGAAAAAATATCCATAAGGAAAAATAATGAAGGGTTATTCAATGAATATAGCTCAACACAAAGCATATACAAGCAACAATGAAGTATAAAAGATAAACAAACGAGTATGGCTCATCACAAGGCATCCAATGGAAATAATCATGCAAATGTTGAACAAAACGGAAACATGGCTCCTCCAAGAAATAAGTTCTGAAGGTTGAGATCTCCTTCTATGCCTAGGTATTAAAATAAGTTCTTTGGTTATTGTTTCTCATGCACAAATTTTGGATACATTGTGTAGGATTATAGAACCTATGTTGTTTCCAAGTATAGAGGATATGATAAGGTACCTATATGGAGACATGAGACTAGATAAAGAGAATTCCCCATCCATTTCTACAAGTATTAAATCCCAATGTTGAATGCCACATATGTCACAATGAAGGTCATATAACATGAGATTGCAAACTCAACTATATATGGTGCAAAAAAGAAGGCTTCCTATAAATGTGGTAGATGGAGAAGATCTCAAGGAGGACCTCGACTAGGTTTGATTCCCCATATCTAATCCCTTGGTTAAAGCTTCTTCAATACGATCATTTAGAAAATAAAAAACTTGAAGAATCAACTACATGTATGAGGTCATTTTGTGGACTATAATTTGATGATGATATCTCAGATGTAAAAATAAATCAAGCATATTTTAGGGTCAACTGGAGAATGCAAAAATGATAGGTATTTATAGATGAAGGAAACATGGTCTTAGGGGGGTATTTTGAAGATCAATCATGAGCAACACAAGTATTAAATCAGGAAAGCAATTGGTCACAAGGGGAGTACATGTACAATTATGAACAAAAATGAAAGCATGGTCTCAAGGGGAGTACCAAAACATTCATGAGAAGTAACGAAAGCATAGTCTCATGGGGAGACTCTTCCAGAATAACAACATAGTAGTAGGAAGGAAGCATGATTAAGTCAGGTCCACAGGATCATCCAGAAATAGGTTATGGACAAATAATTATGTAGGATCATCTGTATGGGAGTTTTCAACAGACACATGTGACCCTTTCCCATTGATGTCAAAGGGGGAGATATTATAGACTTTGATAGTGATACATTGACATTGATAGAGGAAGGCATTTGAATAGGGAGAGATTGTAGACATCACACTTACATTTGAGCAGGGAGAGATTACAAACATTTAATTTTCATATAGGGATATTTTTTATTTGTTTGACATCAAATGGCCATCAATGTATAATGGAATTTCCATTAATGAAAAAGGGGGATATTTTTGCATATAGTGTTGTCATTGGTGACAATAGTATGTCATTGATGTCAAACTGGGTGTATGAGAAAGAAACAACGATATATCCTTCTCTAAAAAAATCCCTCTAGATGAGAAGTTATCACCAATTGAAAATCAACATTAGTTGAAGGGTCAAACTATAGGGGAAAACCCAAAGTATTAGTATTAAACAATACATATCTTTCAGGTGCATATACCATTCATTATCTAGGTTAATGGAAGATCACAACAAAACCTAGATGATTGTTAATTGCATTAAAGAGTATCCACCTTCTTCCCTATTGAAAAGCTAAGGATCAACATGGCTAAAAATGAATGATGAATGTAGACAAGAGTTTTTCGATCCTTAATGTGTATTTATGACCCAATAGAATTGTGCCACATGGATCAATTCGTTTGTGATAATTGGAATAATATAATTGATCGGATATGACGATGTAAGCATTTTGACCCAGACACATGGAAATCAACCATAAGGTGTGATGTGGCGGTAATGAAAATGTGGAAGGACATGTGGCATAGCTAGAGGCTGCCACATGGTAAGATTATATGTTATTTTATGACTGGTGAAAAGGCTGAAATAGGGTGGCACATTTCACCCCTCATGTGATTCCACTTAACATCATCAAGAAAATTCCCTATGATTCCTTGGACGAGGTCACATTGAGCGCTCACATAGGTGGATTGCACCAAAACTACAAGTTGACGGGACACAACTACAAAGGAAGAATTAGTTTTGCTAACCACCCCACCCCATATTTACTCACTTTAACTTGCTCACTAGGGTAAACATGAAAATGAGAGTTACTATGGGAGACCCAATTTCCAAGATTCACCTATGGAAAATTGAGTCCATATGTCTAGAACTAACTACAACCACCCATTGAAAAAAGAGCACATTTTTATCAACCCAACTTGACCCAACACTATTTCTTTTCAGTTTGTCTCCTCAAATTTAGTAAAACTTTCTATTTTTGGCAATTTTCTCAGGGTCTAAACTTTTGAGGGTTTTTTGAGGGCCTAAATGACATTTTCAGGGAAAAAGTGAGACAAGAAAAGTGAAAGACCGATTCACTACTCTCTTTTTTCCTTTTTCGTGGATAGCTTCGAAACAAGGTATTATGATAGCCAAACGAAGATCGTATGCCAAAGTTACGACCCCTGGAAGTTGGAGGTACAAATTACTCATTTATACAAACACTTTGAGTACATAGTAGTTGTAGGTTATAAATTCCTTTATGTTAATTAATTCAATAATCTCACCAGATATCCATAATTGACATAACTACAAAGTTAAACATTCAATCTCAACTCAGAACTTAAACTAGATTGATGAGACCATACTAGGAATTTCGTTAAACACATTGTGAACATGTAATCTATAGGTCATAAATGCATATTTGAACATAGGAGTTTTGATACTTATTTGAGAGTCATCAACAAGGTCTAATGCCCTTTCACAATGGATGTAATGACATCTATTAGGTCATGCATACGATAACGATTCATTTACCAATCTAAACATGTTAAGATCTATAACTAGAATATGTCATGAGGCCATGCTTATAACCAGGATATAACCAAAATCGTAATTATGATAGAACAAGCATCAAATGCACATAATAAAAAGTATAAATACTCATGATATACAAGAGGAAAAGAGCTCTTGCTAACATATGAAAATCCAACCAAGTCAAGGACTTCCATGTACCACTCGACCATAGATTGGGCTGAATGAAATATATCTTCCAACCAAATACCCCTATGCCATATTCCAAGCATGAATGTGGGATCTCATGGAATAAACCAACCAAAACCAATCCAGGGCATCCAGAGGCCAAATTACATCAACCCTCAACCAGTGATTCCACCTTACGATCGAAAATCACTAACCATCACCAAATCATTCTCTACCTAAGTTGTTTAGAGCTCCAGAGTGTTTATTACAACTCGGCTCTAGGACTAGTAACTCAACCCACAGTTGTTGCAAGGCTCGAGAGAATTTTTCCAACCAAGTCTTTAGGACTAGTAACTCAACCGACCAAGGGCTCTAGAGTGTTTTTCTAACCAAGGCTTCCAGGACTAGTAACTCAACCGAGATTGTTTCAACGATTCCAGAGTGTTTTTCCAACCAAGGTTCCAGGAACTAATAAATCAACCCATAGCCATAAGGAACATGAGCACTAATTAGAAAACAAATGGGAAAACCCACAACACCATGTATATCTAGGAAATGGCAAGGCTAGGGAAAAACCACTATTAATCTAGGAAATCCTCCATGCCAATGACAAATCCTAACCAATTTACCTCATGCTTATACCATGCATGGAAAAACTATCAAGGAAATCATACATGAAACTCAGTACCTACAAAGAAAACTGACTGTAACTGCTAATGTTGCTACCCCCTTATGTTTTCTTGCTTTTCCTTTGCCTTCTTTCTCCAAATCCAAAGTATGCCACAATGCTCCAAGCAACTCTGAGTGTGCAAGAGTGTGTGTGAGAGAGAATATAAGATATTTCCAAGATAAAACTGAAAAAAGGTTATGAATGGATCCTCATAAGCCTTTTTATCATTTAGGCCTTTATTTTCTCCATTTACCTCTATTTTTCCTTCAGTTTTCCTTACATGCAATTTTGTAACCTTTCCCCTTCCTTTTCTCATATTTCCCTTTATTTCATAAATAAAATGCCAATAAATGCCTCTTTTCCTTTTCCAATCTCCATAGCCATAAATTAATCACAAGTGATACCCATCATAATGATTTTTTCCAACATTTAGCTTGGAATACGTGCCCCATGACCTTGGTCTTATTTTGCATTTATTAACTTTATTACATGGATTTTTAACTGGGGATGTTACAATTTTAGTCTCATGGTGGCATTAGCCGACCATAAAAATGTTTTTAAAATTCTAGTAAATTCGTATGGGATATCAGTTCTGCAGAGCCCCAGGCCACATCCTCAACTATAAATAAGACCTTTGATCGACATAAGTACACAACAAAAAAAAAATCATTAACAATCTACTCTGATCTGACTGTGAGAAGTGTCATAACTTGAAGATGAATTTTTCATTATGGTTTATGTTGTAGCTGCTAGAACACCCTCCAAAAATTTTCCTACATTTAAATTTTGAAGCCTTCTTATGATCATGTCATGTTTCATTTTAAGTCATTAATGTCATGCTCATCATGTTGTTTAAGTGTGTAAAATCATCCATATATATTTCCACTGCATTATGAACCAGTTCAGAAAATATACTCAATACTACTCTATGGAAAGTGGCTGGAGCGTTACACAAACCAAAAGCAAGGACCTAGTATGCAACGGTACCCCAAGGACAAGTGAAAGTGGTCTTATCTTGGTCTTCCGAGCTGATTTGAATTTGATCGTACCCACCAAACCCATCTAGGAAGGAAAAAAAACTTTTTCCCTGCCAGACCATCTAACACTTGATCTATGAAAGGCAAAGGAAAATGGTCCTTTTTAGTGGCTTTGTTCAATTCCCCATATTCAACACAGATTCTCCACTTGCCATTTTTCTTTGGCACTAGCACCAAAGGAGAGAGCCATTCACTATCAAAGATGGGGTAGATGAATCCTGCATCAAGTAATTTTTGCAACTCTTCCTTAACAATGTCTTTAAGTGCTGGATTCATCCTCCTTTGAGGCTGCCTGACTGGTTTGCAATCTTCCTTAATGTATATATGATGGGTACATACTGAAGGGTGCACTCCCTTCATCTCCTTATAACTCCAGGCGAAGACATCTAAATGTTTTCTCAATAAACTGCACAACTCCTTCTCCTGGGAAGTGGATAGGGATGGATTGATTTTCAAGGTTCTTTTTGGGCTGAAATCTATATTCTTAACACAAAGAGAGGTTGGGTCAGCCACACAAAGATCAGTTAATGAGTTGTTTTGGATTTCTCTCACTATGTCCTCTAATGGTAAGATACCGGGGGTTGGATTTTGAATTAAATTTTCAATGATATTGTCGTCACCTTGCAGTTTCCCCCCCATGGAAGTTTCTAATGTATAAAGTGGTGCAGAATAGATTTCATCCTCATCCTCCACCTCCAGCCAAAGAGGTAGATCTGTTCTAGCAAGGGTTGGGTAGGAGGATAAAGGATTAATTGTTTGGACATATGCCCATTCTTGATGGTCATGTTCCCAGCTCAACAGCTGATGTAGGCATCGATAGTAGCCAACCAGGGTCTTCCCAGGATGAGAGGATACCTAGTGAGCTTTGCCTTTGTCTAGAGAACTAAGAAATCAGTAGGGTACTCCTAGGAATCAATGGAGATCATCACATCTTCCACAATCCCTTCAGGGGCCACGGTGGAGCGGTCTGCTAGCTGGAGTGCTATCATGGTCTTCCTCAAGGAGCCCTGGAGGTTAAGTTTGAGCATTGTTTCCTTTGTCATCATATTAATGGCAGCTCCCAGATCAATCAAGGTATGTGGGATCATGGTGCCATTGATGTGGACATCCACTATTGGGCTTCCAGGGTCCAAATATTTTGGATAGATTACCTGCCCCAACATTGGGTCGGATAGTTTTCCTATGACATTGATGGTTGGGGCATCTCTGTTGCGCCTTCCTGGATGCCTAAAGCACTTATCTTTGATCAACCTATTGTAGATAACACATCTTTTATGGCTTGGAGAAGTGGTATCTTCACACATAACTGTTTCAATTCTCCCAGAAGTTCAGTTTCTTCTGTGGTAGGTTGTGTTGTCCCAGACAGTCTCTCAGGAAAGGGTGGAATTGCTTTAGGTTCACTTTCCTCTTTATCTTCCTCAACCTCCCTAGGTGGAGGTTGGCTATCTAGGAGAACCTTCCCAGATCGCAGGTTAATCTCCTGAATCTCCACAACATAAGTTGGGCATGATGGTTCCCCATTATATACTTGTTGAGCTTGTCTGTTGTTCAGGTTCGGGTTCGGCTAGGCAGGCATTTGGGGTTGGCTTGGTGGAGCCGGAGGCAATGGTTGTGGTTGAGCAGGTGGTGGAGGGAAAAGAGTGGGAGGAGATTTGTACTGGGGCCTCCACCCTTGATGAGATGCATTCCACTGAGGTTGTGGCTGAACATATGATTGAAATGAATGAGCGGTTGGTTGGGCATGATATTGAGATGGAAAGGACCAAGGAGGAGGACTAGGAAGGATGAGTAGGAGGGCCCCAAGAAGGTATGGAACTGACATAGTTGGGGTTGTAGTATGCCTCGGATGTCCCTTCCATCCCCTGCTGGTATGGTCTAGGTCCATGTGGTCTCCTTTGGTTCATGAAATAGAGTGGTTCATTGGCTCCTTTGGCCCCTTGGTATACAACTTTTAAGTCCGGGCAAGGAAGGGCACTTATCTATAGAATTATCTTCTTCACAATCTAAACAAACCTCTATAGAGTTCAAGGGACATTCGTTCCTAGGATGCCTCCTGGTGCATCTAGGACAAAATATGGCCAAAGCCCTCTATGCTTCCTCTTATTTCCTTTTGATATGCAAGGTATCCATTTGCATGGAAAGAGTCTACATCATCTCACTTTTGAAGTCTTCCAACATGTTTCCAATTTCACCTTTAATGGATGAATTGGAATAGGAGGTACTGGCTATGGGTTGACTCCCCCTACCTTTCTTTCTGGTTGCTCTAGAATGGTTTCTAAAAACAGTCTTTATGTCCTCATAAGATAGTTGATAGATGTCTCCCCCAGCCAGCAAATTGAGGGTGTCTAGAAGGTCTTCTAGAATTCCCCTAAGCAGGACCAACTTCAGAGATTCACGGTCAAGTGTACACCTAGCCCTTTTGTAGCTGAGTTTGAACCTCTTTTCATAATCTTCCAAGGATTCATTAGTCCCCATGGTCATTCGTAAGATTTCTTCTTTGGTATCTTTTGACCTACAGTAATCTCGATATTTGTCATTAAAGACTTGCTGCATCTGAGCCCAAGTTGTGATGCTATTGCCGGGTAACCCCATGAACCAGCGCAATGCTGCATCCTTGAGAGTAGAAGGGAATAGTTTCAACTTTTGATCATCTTCTGCATAGTCATAGGTTCGACAGATGACAACAAACTCAAACAAGAAGGTGTTAGGATCTTCTGTAGTCAAACCATGGAAGTGAGGTAGGGTTGAAGGACTTATATTCTTCATTTTGGTGTCCCCATTAGTCTCCCGAATGGGAAAGGTACCCTCTATTCTCTCTCCATTTCCCCTAGCATTTTTGTTTTCATCCATTGGCTCAGGAGGGATGCTTTCTTCTTCTTCTTCTCCTATAGGTTCTTCAAATATCTCTGGTTGTTCACCTAAAGGTTCTTCTTGATCACTGCCATCGAAGAAGAGAGAAGGTTGGTTGTGTGATGTAGTGGGGGTGTTGGGCAAGAATTTTCCAAAATTATCTCTATTCCTATGAGGCATGAAAGGAAATATTTTTGGTTGGTTTTTGTTTTTTTCATTGATTGTATCTGAAAAACTGAAATGGATTGAATAACACAAATTACAACTAACTAAAATGAACTTTGCTGAAATGAAATTTGCAGAATTGAAAAGGAAAGCAAGGAAATGCAAAAATTGAAAGAAACAACTATTCTACTTTTGCTAAAATGAAATTCGCAGAATTGGAAAGGAAAGCAAGGAAATGCAGAAACTGAAAGAAACAACTATTATACTTTAGCTGAAATAAACTACTTAGCAGAATGTTGCGATAGAAAATAGAAGAAAGCAGTAATCACAAAATACTCTGACGCTTCCCTGGAAACGGTGCCAAAAAGTGGTGAGCACTAGTATTGTAGCGATAATGTTGCAACTCCTGGGTTGCCTACTTTACTCTTATCAACCCGGTAGTTCATAACAAACTTGGAAGTGATGGTGTTGTATGCATAAGTATTAGTTCTTACTGCAAGCTATCACTTGGTCAGCTGGCACAAGATCACTAGGAGCTCAAGCCAACTTCTATGGATTCTAGAAGAATGTCTATATGTGATGAAAGAAAGGAAATCTTACCCTACAGAGGCTACTCTAATTGCAAAAAGGAAAAAGACTGAAATGTAAATTAAACCTAGCAAATCCTACTTAACAGGCTAATCCTACTTTTGCAGAAAGCACTATGAAAACCATGAAATGAATGCCATTACCTACTCAAGGAAGTAAACAACATCTACTCAAGCTATTTCTAGAAGTAAGTGAGCAAAAAACATCTTTTTGGATTTTTATGTATTTTTGTGTGAAAATGACATGCATGTATTTTGTTGTGTGTGAAGGTGGAAGTGAATAGGTGGTGTTGAAGGGCGACTTTGGGGTTTGAGGAGATGTAGGATGGTGTGGATGGGTCCTAGGAGGTCTCGAGTGGCCTTTTGGAGGCTTTTCCCACCCTCGGCCTTTAAAAGAAAGCCTATAGGAAAATCTACAAGAGGACACAGGGGATCTACAGGAGGTCTACAGGAGGACGCCGAGAGCAATTTTGAAGGTTTTGTGGGTGTGAGAGTGGGTGGAAAGGGTAGGTGAAGGTTAGGATGATGTGTTAGAGCACCTAGGGTCCACCAAGAATCATTAGGAGAGGGAAAGATGATTGGGAGAGACGGAGAAATCCTATGGGCGAATGCAGAAAACTAACGTAGATTTGAGGTGAACTTTGGGCGACCGGTAGGGCATAGATCAAGGAGAGAATGTGATGCCTGATAGGCTGACCTACTGTGAGAAGAAATCTATTGCAAAATAACTGACAGTCAAACAATGAGATCAAGCAAGCAAGGAAATTAAGTACATCAAAAAAACAAATTTTGCATCAAGCTAATCTAACTTACGAGCTATGGAAAGAAATGTTGAAAAATGCTACAAGGAGAGAAAGCATGGAAGAAGACTTATTGCAAATACATGAATGAACATGGTGGAAGAGATTGTAAAGCAAAGCATTAATCTTCTAACAAACCGCAACACTATAAATTCTATGAAGAAGGAAAATATGTGTTTTTGGGGAAGAAAGAGGGTCTTTGCCTCAGTTCATGGTCCCAAAGGGGCCAAGGCACTGTTGCTAGCCTTTTGAATCTTCTTTCTATCACTATTTAACCTACTATAGAAAACACAAATGGAAACAACCTTCTAAATCACCACAAGCAACCTATTCTTAACCAAGAAAGAAATTCATCTAACAGCGACTAATCCATAAACTAAAACGAAGCATATAAATACAAACAAGAGGATCTTGGTTGCTTGGATTGGGCCCTAACCCAAGAGCTTCAACCCTCTGAGGTAACTCAGTGCTGGCTCAAGAAAGATCTCATCTTCCCTATCAAAATAGTAATAGGATTACATGAAACTATCACCAAAAGTAAGCTTGAAGTTGAGTAGAGTTTTACAATAGCAATACTGCAACAAAAATTCGACCCTAGTGAGGCCCTAGGCCTCTTTACTTATACAACTAAAGCTCGCAATAGATTCCTTAAAATTAGGGAGGCTTGGCTCCCAAAAATCGAGATAAACATAAGTTATCCTCCACTTTCTCTTCAGCCTCCTGGTGCATTGATTTGGCTGTTTGTGCTCTGAGCTGCATGAAGGGGAATTCGAAGTGGGGAGTAATAAATGAGGGGGATTCCCTCCTATAAATCCTCTCCTTTGTCCACTTCGAATTATTGCTGCCAATTGTCCATTGAATATTTGACTTTGTCTTCAAAATTAAAAAAAAAAACTACATTAAACACAAATTAGACCTCATGGCATTATAACTAACCCAACTCACTCCATAAGCATAAATATAATAAAAAAACATGCAATAAGCCAAGAGAATGGTTGATTTAACTATGTTAGGAGACAAAATGAGCCCATATAATTACCCATTTATGGGGCTCATCAAGCGCCAGTATTGCAGCAAGGATGTTGCAACTCCTGGGCTACCAGCTTTACTTTATCAACACGGGTTTCATACAAAGTTGGAGGTGAAAGTGTTGTATACACAACTAAAAGTGACGGTTCTACCTATTGTCACTGTTCAACTGGCTAGAGACCACTCGGGTTTTCAAGCCATAATTCTATGGAGTTAGAAGAAGCGTGATTTCTTGATGGAAGAAAGGTAAATCCACTCTAAGAGAGAGCTACTGTATTGCAATAATGGAGAAGACAAAAATTCAATGCTAAATCACACCATTTCCTAATTCACTGCTAAGAAACTATGCTTTGCAGAAATGCTAAATCAACATGAACCAAATGATACTATCTAAGTTATATAAGTAAGAAGCATCAAACATCACTAATGTGTAAGTAAAGAGACTGAAATAGATCTGGTTTTGTCTTTTTGTCTTTTCATGCAAAATCAAGTATGCAAACTAATTTCTTCTGGTGATGTGGCAGGTGAATTAAGGATGTTTTAGGATGGCTGGAAGGGTTATGAGATGGTTGGATGGTGTGGGAGACGCTTGGGAGGATTTTGGTGAATTCCTAGAGGTTTTCCCTCAATTCAGCCTCAAAACAAGCCATTTCAGGAAAACTTACAGGATGTACTAGAAACCTATAGGATTCCCTGTAAACCTACAGGATATAGCTGAGAGTAAAAATGTGAGGTGTTGGAGGTTATGGAAGGCTTAGGAAAGGTGGTTGATGGGTGGAATGGAGTGGGCGAAGGTCTAGGATCACTTAGAAGTAAAAAAAGAAAGATAGGAGAGATAGGAGATGGCTGGATTCACTCAATGTGCTTGGAAGAATTTCTATGAAAAATGATGAAAACTAGTGAAGGTGATGGTGAAAACAAGGGATGGATAAGGTGGATGGAATAGAAGGTGGTTGTTGGCTATGAAGGCTTAGTCTCCTCTTGAAGCACCTTCTCTGCATAAACCATGTATATCTTCCAAAAAGCTATGTAAACAAGAAACATTCTCATAAACTAGAAAAGCAAAATTAATGAACTAACTACCTACATTATGCATGAGGAAACTTGCTGAAAGGAATGAAAGCAAGGATGAGATATACTAAAAAAATGAATATGAAAAATATGAAAATAGAATCCTACCTTACAAAACTAACCAAATACTAATTTAAAGAGAGCAAACTCCAAAGCTCATAAAAGAAATAGAAATATGTGTTTTTCGGGCTTATTAAGGATCCCTTCCTCAAGCCATGATCCCAGAGGGAGGAAGTGAGGCTGAGACACCTACTGACAACCTTATAGTGATCCTTTTATCCCTACTAACCTGCTACTGAAGTAAGACACAAATGGAAGCAAACTAGTAAACAACCAATCCAATCTACACTACTTGTAATGGAAGTGCATCTAAAAGCAAATTAATAATGAAGCTATGAAACTACACTAAACATACATATACAAGAAAGAGGAGGATTGGCTACTACGGTTGGGCCCTAAACCAAGAGCTTCAGCCCTTTGAGTTAACTCAGTGTTGGCTCAAAACAAAACTCATTCTTATTACGAAGAAAATAAATTACATCAATAAAATTGTTGTGTCTAAAAGTCTTTCCTTTCATAGATTTAGTCATTATACATAAATAAAACAGATTTCTCAAATTCAATTCATCTTTTCCATATTTACATAAAGTTGTGCATGAATGAAGAAAATAATATGTGTTGTTGCAGAAGTTGTTGATCTGCAGGGAGGTACTCATTCCACTAGCCTCATCTAAGTCTTCTCCGCTACTTCCAAAGCCTACCAACCACTAATTCAAATTTTTGTTTTGTAGCCACTGTGGACAACCATCTTGAGAAAATCCAACCATCCTGAAGAGTTGGGTTGATCCTTGGGTAGTGTGCACCTCCTCCATACCTCATTCCACCATCAGACATCTTCTAAGCACTTCATTTCACCTTCCCTACTTTCATATAGGCTACAAGAAGTTCCATGTAGTAAACGAGGACATCCCGTATTAACAACAAGAAACCCTGTAGTAGCTTGTTTTGGACTGTTTTGGGCAGAAATGATGATTTTAGCCTAGGGTAGGCCCTCAACTTGATTTCCATACCCCTCAATGCCATTTTGGACCAAATTTTCCATGCCTTCCTCCCTTGCAAAAGATCAACTTGTTTAGCTTAGAATTTACATTTCTAAATGGAAAATCAAAACTCTTTTATGCAATATTTAGCTAGTCCATGCATACATTAGTCATAACAGTCTTAGGATAATATCCATGCCTACTTAGTCCAGATAGCTAGATGATAGTATGAAAGGTTAATTAGGTCTCTTCTGCAAGTAATGTGTGTTAATTCTTATCTAGGTCATTTTATGTCATTTCATAGCACTTCCCATTCAACACTTTCATTTTCTTAAAATAGGAAAACATTTACTTTCTGCATTAAATATAGCTTTACATTCATTATCAGTAGTCAACCTCTGTCTAGTCAATAGAAGATTGGTTTGAAAAAA
Source organism: Pinus taeda (assembly GCA_000404065.3). Taxonomy (NCBI): domain Eukaryota; kingdom Viridiplantae; phylum Streptophyta; class Pinopsida; order Pinales; family Pinaceae; genus Pinus; species Pinus taeda. Next base: position 96,618 of record APFE031410801.1, on the reverse strand, counting down.
CCTAGTGGTCTATCACCCCTGTTGAAAAGTGACGAGAGTAGATTGTTGCATCTACTGTGCATATAGCACTGTCACTTCCATGTTTATATGAACCTCGAGTTGATAAAGTAAAGTTGGTGACCCTAAGAGTTGCAACGTCCTTTTTGTAATATTGGGGCTCATCACTTTTTGGCACCATTGCTGAGGAGGTGTAAAGGTAGTTGTATTTTTTGTTTTCTTTCTATTATGCAAGTAGTTCCATTCAAAAAATAGTTGCAATTTCTTCTTTATTTTTGTTTTTCATTCAATAAATAG
>APFE031410801.1:12181-77621 GCA_000404065.3 Pinus taeda | reverse complement strand
AGTATCCAATTTACTGGATCCTTCCCATCAAACTTCCTCATCTTGTTTTTTCTTGATTTTAGGAGCTCGACCTTGAAACGACTGTAACTCTGTACGTTCAGATCTTTAAGTTCTAAAATTGTGACCTGCAGCAGCCCTCTGTGTCCTCTTTCCAATGCCACCAGTCTGACCCCAAATGGATTCTCCAATGAAGAGTTATTCCAAATCTCCCACAGTGACCTGATTATAGACTAATTCAGTAGAGCGAACTTGTACGACGTTCCATGAGTCACTGTTTCGAATCTGGCTCTAAAAAATATATAGAAGAAACTACAGTCTGTCCTTTTTCTGCACATTTTTGCAAAATTTCAATCCAATGCTCAAAGAAAAAGTTATGATTATTTTCCCCAGGTCACCTATTTGGAATGTAATTCAAGAGTCTGCAAAAAGACCAACTTCCTCAGATCATATCTCCGCAATTATAGTGCAAAATGCTATGAAATTTGGACCTGAGATTTAGAGAGATGTCTTCTCAAACAAGTTTTTTTTTCAACTTCTGAAATGTCGCAGAAGAAAAGTTATAGCGAAATTTCCACGATGACATGTTTGGAGCAACGAAACCCTAGAATCCAAAGCTCTGATACCAAATGTTATGAAACCAGCTCAAGAAAAGATAGAAAAGAGAGATCAACGCCTTAGAATTCAGCCTCTTCGAGGGGGCAACCTACTTTACATTACATAAATGAACAATTCTTGGATGATACAAATGAAAAGACCTCCTTTCTATATATAGGAGTCTAAGGGGTCATTATATAATCAGAGCCTACATAACAATAATAATGTAAGGGCACAATAATAACAATAGTGGGCTTCTATGGGGCACAATAGTAACAATATGGGCACTACATGGGTACATCAATATAATAAGGGGGTTGTACTAATAATAATAAGGGGTTACACTAGTAGTATAGGGGCCTAACATTACATGACTTCATATTCTAAATGTGCCCTTTGGAATTCCACTTTTAATACATTTTGAATAGGTAATTACATAATCCACAAATGATCTGGCATATGATGACTTGTGATAGGACATGACATGGAACTTATGAGATGAACTACATGATAATGTGAAATTTCTAAGTTGTCCTTCTTGCTACTTCTTTCTTTGTGTCTTCTTGAAAAGAAGGTACATGTTCTTCTTCCTCCTCCTCCTTATGACTTGAATATGTGGAGTCTTCCATGTGATCTTGATCTTGATCTTTTGTTAGAGTTATTTGGTCCTTTGTATTCTCGCCTAACGATCATATTTTTTCCTTAGCTCTATATATGTCTTCTAAAATGTCCTCCTTCTCCACATCCTTGTTCATTATCTTGCCATAACATGATAGAGTACCTGTGTTTGAAATCCATTCATGACAACACGATATCAATTTGATAAACCCCTAATCTAAGATGGTGCATATTGATCCACTGACTGAGGCAGAACCATATGATAGGTTGTGAAAGAGGCTCAGTAATTGTGCAATTGCACAGGTCAGGAAGTTAGGGATGAGATTGATCCTTGAGACTCCATAGTGCGTGGTTCAGGTTGGGCTGAGTGTAGGTTTTAACCGCGTACATAAATTACCTGCATATGAATTCTAAATCACAGGAAAAATAAAAATGCGAGAGCATAACACATAAAACACATACACAAAGAGATTTCCCACTAGATCCCAAAAACGGGACTACCAGTTTGATTTTTCATTATGTTCCTTTCAATGTTACAAGAAATATTTATACATGCCGAAGCATCCAATACCATGGACCGAAAACCATCGCGTCCAAAACCATGGACCGAAAACCATCGCGTCCAAAAAAACATGTGCAAAAATCATGCACAAAACCATAGGTGGGTCCGCCCAACCTAACATAGGGTCCAAAACCAAATTTTTCCGGGGCGCTGCCCTGGACTCCATAAAGTGGGTTACGGGTACCCCTCAAACCCCCTGTTAACTATGTGGAAAGAATATAACACAACCCAACAAGTTTGATAGTAGAAGTAGATTACAGTGTTTTTCTTTGGTATATTGCATTATCTAGTTAATCTACAGTCATATTTTCTACATGGTCTTGAAGCGAGATTTGTAGAGAATTTGTAGAATTTCTACATGGAAGAATGATGAAGAGCTGTGGAAACTCATTCAAAAATTACAACAAGATCCCAGTACATCCAAATACATTTAGCTAGAAAAATGATTCATTATGGTACAAAGATCACTTGAATTCCAAACTCAAGAAAAATATTATTCTGGAATTGCACACCTCACCCTTAGGAGTGTATTCAATTTTTTTTTAAACTATCATAGGTTCAAGAAGGATTTTGTTTGGATGGCCTTAAATCTGATATTCAAAAGTTTGTGGGAGAATGTTTGGTTTTCCAAAAAAATAAAGTTGAGACAATTAAGACTTGGGTCTGTTACAAACTTTATCCATTCCAAGTCAACGCTGGGAGGAGGTATAAATGGATTTTATCATAGGTTTACCTAAGTCTGAAGGAAAGAGTGTTGTCATGGTGGTAGGTTATAGACTTACCAAGTAAGCACACTTTTGTGCATTATCTCATCTTTTTAAAGCCAATATAATTGCTACTGCATTTATGGAAACAATTCAAAAGATACATGGAAACCCAAAGATTATTGTATGTGAAAAAGATCCCATTTTCACTAGAATTTTTTGGATGAAATTATTTTCTTTTCTTTGTACTCAATTAGCTCATATCTCATCTTATCATCCTCAATCTTAAAGGAAAACTGAGATAGTGAACAAATGTTTGGAAGGATATCTTTGTTTCTTTGTATCTGATAAAAAAACACAATGGATTAAGTGGTTACCTCTAGCTAGATGGTGGTATAACACTTCCTTCCATACTACAGCAAAAAAAACCCCATTTATGGCATTTTATGGATATCATCCACCGTCCATCACATCATCTTCAAGAGAAAATTCTAAGGTGAAAGCACTAGAATATCACATCAAGCATCAAAAACAAGTTCTCCAACTCTTAAAGGATAACCTCAGTATGGCATAGAATCAAATGAAAAAGCAAGCATATCAACATCGCAGTGAAAGAAGTTTTCATGTAGGCAACTAGGTATTTTTATGGCTACAACCATACAAACAAATGTCCCTCAAGTAATCTAAGAAGGATAATAAATTATCACCCAAGTACTATGTTCCTTACAATGTGTTGCAAAATATTGGTACTATGGCATACAAATTGGAGTTTCCTACATCTTCCCGAGTACACCCAATTTTCCATGCTTCGTGCTTAAAGGTTATCAATGACAAGCTCCTGGTTCAAACAATGTTTCCAAAACTTGACGAAGAAGGAAAAATCATATTTGATCTTGAAGCAGGCATGGAAATAAGAACCCAATAGCTATAAAATCAATTAATTTCAGAGTATCTCATTAAGTGGAAGAACTTACCCACTGAGATTCCACATGGGAGGATGAGAATTGTATATACAAGCATATGAAACTACTCAAGTGTTGAGGACAACACTTTTTTGAAGGAGAGGGGAATGTTAGGTCCCTATAATACTAGTGTATCCCCCTTATTGTTATTCATAGTGTATCTCACTGTTGTTATTATTGTTCCCATGTATCCCCCATGTTGTTATTATTGTGCCCCATAGAAGCCCACTATTGTTATTGTTGTGCCCTTACATTATTATTGTTATGTAGGATTTGAATATATTGTGACCCCTTAAAATCCTTGTTCGGTAAATTAATTGTTCTTAATTTACTTCATTAATTGTCAACCAGGATTCATGTACTTATGAAATGTATGTGCACTATATATGCAAAGATTATTTATGTGAATTGATTGATTCTAGAAATGAAACTAATTCTAAGTATGGAAAAATGTTTTTAACACAATTTGGAGAATAATTATGCACATGTTCTTTCAATCCAAAGTTATATTAAATCCTAATTAGCTGAATTGAAATTCACTACTTTGCTAAATTTGAAAATCTATTATATTGCATAATTCAAACTTTCTTCTAATTGTATGAAAGGAAAATGCTTAGAAACCAAATTTCAAGAAAGAAAGAATGTAGTTCTATTTTCTAGAATTAAAAGCATTCTACGCTAACTTGCATAAAGAAACTTTATACTAAATTGCAGTAAGGAAATCCTATATTAATTGTATGAAAAAAGAAATAGCAATAAAAATGATCTAATTCCTACTTGCAGAAAATGAAATTAAAATATTTACAACTTGAGAATGATTACTTGTGTGTGAATTTATCCTCTAAATAGTATGTCATCAACATTTAAGAAATCGAATTAAGCTACGAAGTAATTAAGTGCTAGAAAGAAGATGCATTCAATAATCGAAATATTTTTAGTGTTTTTCTTTTTATGAGTACTCTGCATTCAAAATGAGAATCATCATAAATGTAATTATGATGGAAATAAAATCTTGAAAGAAACTATAATACTAAAAATAAGTAATGCAAAACAAAACTATAAACAAAACCTCACAACTCGACAAGGGGGGCTCTTGTGACTGCAAGTCAGCTAGTAATCACAAGATCTTCATGCACACATTGAGAACAAAGTAACTTATATTAAGCTGTAAAAAAGTCTCATCAATCTTCACAATAAAACAATTATAAACTTAATATTAGAGAAAAATTATGTCTCAAGTCTTGTCTTACAACCTTTATAAAAAATTCATAAAATGATTTTAAGAGTTTTAAGCTGACACGACATGAGTTATTTTGACATCTATGACATAGATTCAATTTGAAACTCAATCTATTTATGACTTGCTACTAAAAGAGCAAGTCATAGGAGATTCATCTCGATCCAAAATCTAACAGTTGAACAAGTCTTCAATCTCGCTCGCTTGATGTTGTTATATTCCTCTACTGCTTTTAATTTATCGCTACACATTGTTTTTAGAGTTTGACTTCTAGAATTCTCAATCCTTGTATATTTCCAAATTATGCTGATAGGTGGTTATCCATATGATGGAAAAATTTCATCTCCAGGTAGTCTTAATCCTTTTATTGAAATGTTGCTACATCTGTAACAATGAATATTGTTGTAGAAACCAATATTAGTTGCAGAATATTTATGATTATGTTATTATAAGAATATTTTCATTATAATTCATTAATAAATAGAGATTCTAATTATGGATTATGGATTCCTTTTTAAGCGTTGAACTTGACCTTGAATATGATGATATTTCTATAAAATGGTGATAAGAAGGTGAAATGAGATGGAAAAAAGGATAATAAAAAAGAAACAATTCTAGACTTCAACACTCCTATATATACCAAGGAGGTCTTATGTCATCCAATAATTTTTCATTTATGTAATTTAAAGGAGGTTTCCCCCTCAAAGAGGATAATTTTTAAGTCGTTGATCTATATTTTCTTCTGTTTTGTGAGCTGGTTGCATAATAGGATCCTTGTGTGGTGACTTTGTTGTTATGTTCTTAGCATGAAGTCTATGGTTACTTTTGGTGTTGCATTAGTTATTTCAAGTTATTTCCTTTAATTTGTTTCATGTAACTAAATTTTTGTGTGATTTCTTAACTACATGACCATTGTAAAACCAACATTAGAAAGCATCCCTCGCTTGCATATACTTTGCACACAACCTTGAAACAATAAGATGGTCCTTAGTTTGACAAAGTAAATTTCAAGTGTTAATGTTTCCTTAAGCATAAAATTGTAGCATTCGACATTTTTGGTGTCGCTGCCAAGGAGGTTGTAAGGGCATGAAGAAGTAATCTAGTGTTGAATAACTACATCATTCTTGGTACTATTTTATCCTGAATTTTAAAAATGGGAAGGGAATAAACATATGTAGTTGACCACCTATCTCTCTATGGGGATAGAATGTGGTAGCCTGTCATCCCATTGGTACAAGAATAATTATATTGCATGAAATGAAGTATTTAGGAGTTTATGCCTAGAGGTAAGAAAAACTAGCAGAAAAATAACAATATTACAAGTAAGAAAGGTCATAAAAAATAGGGCTTGGGGAGGAAGACATCTATACATGATATCATCTCAAAAGTGGAAGTATAGTTCCATTATGCTACAATATCCAGTCGTACAACCATCTTAAGTAGTCATTCCACTAAAAAAGTCGAAGCTAGAGCTAAGAGGAAACTAAGGTATCAAAGAAGATTTTCTGAGGTGGTAGAATTTGAAGAAACTTACTAAGAGATATGCCAAAGAGTATAAATTTGGGCCTAAGCATCAACACCTAGTTAAAGGACGAGGGGTAATAGCGGATTTTGTATCAAATTCTTGTAGTCCAGTCTAAGGGACCTCCCTTGAGGCCCTCCATCTTGATCGACGTAGTGTTTAAAAACCTACGAAACTAGAGGTAATCTCTCCCATATCACTGTAGTGAGTTCCTCCTGATTTTGGAATTCCAAAAGGATATTGAAGGGTCTAGGAAGATATGGCCAATGCTACTTCCATAATTGAGTTCTTTATTGCTGATACTTAAGGAAATGTCCCTATGAAACTTATTTCTTTGGTATCTTTTCCATATTTTCATGGAATCACCATTGAAGAACTAGATTCTTTCATGTTCAAATTTGATGTATTATGTCAAAGTTATGACTATACTAATGATTTGCAGAAGATGAAATTATTTCTAGTGACCTTGAAGGGTGGAGCTCTAAGGTGGTTTATGGGTATGGGTGGAATATTATAACCACATGGGTTGAAATGAATATAAATTCCTTGAAAAGTATCAAGAATATAGAATAACTTGGGAGAAGAGAGAAGAAAATTTGGAGGACTTCATGGATCATTTTTAGTATAATGTGTAGAGGTGCCCATATGATTCACTAGGAGGAGAGATTTTGAAAACAATTTTAATTAATGGGATACAGGATGAATGGTTGGATTTTCTTAATGTAATGGGAAAAAGATACATTTCTAAATAAATCTATGATAATATATGCAAGCTATGCAAAATTTATTAACAAGGATCAACTAGGAGTAGAGGAGGGATTAGGGGCCTTTCTACTTTCACAAAGTCAACCACTACAGGAGTAACTTGCACAAATATTGGAATTTTTTTGGAATATTTTACGATGGATATTCTCATGCCACTAACTTCTCATTTAGACATGTTTCAAGCTAAACAAAAAAATAGAAGTCAGGAAATCACTTCCTATATTTTCCCCAAGATGTACAACGAAGCATTCTTCTAGAGAATCCATAGTGAGGGTCATGGAAATATGCGGGATATGTAATGAAAAACATCCTACAAAAACTTGCTCATATTTGCTTGGATTGAAAGAAATTTATCAGGGAACTAGTGAGGAGGTTGAATCAACATGTTTCATGGGATCAAAGAAGCCATGGTAACTACGATCTGTAGGTATGAATCATGACCCTTTTTCATTTGTCAATACTTGGGATAACCAATATACCTTCCAACAACTCAACCATTCCCCCCCCAGTGGTAGAATCCCCAATAGTTATAATATCCTTCACCATGGGTACAATGTTCAATCCAACCAATGCAAAACAAATCATGGCCATTGAATTGGCAAAGTTCTCATTTCCTTGGACAATATTTCCCTCACAAGTTCAGTTAAAAGTATCCTATGAATCCTCTAGACAATGCTCCAACAAGTGGCCACATTGTTCAACCCTAATAACATATCCAAGCTACACCAAATCCAAATAATAAAATGGTGTAGCAGGTTCAAATAACCAACTTCCTGGCCTATAATATCAATCTTGTTGCATGCAATGATATACAACTTAGGTCTGGGAAAAAAATTCACTTACAAAATCGACCAATTGTTAACATACGAGTGGAGGATGAACTTTCATATCACGAAACAAGGAAGAGTCGTGATGAAGATGGAAACCACTAATATACATAAGACCTTAGAGTAATAGAAAAAACAACTGAATTGGAAACTACTTCAACTATGAATCCCATATATTATGAATTACTAGTAATAGTAAAACAACCCCACAACCTTAATTCAATATGTTAGGAGAGTTACAGAATATATATGTTAAGATTCCATTATTTCAAGAATTAAGGGATGTGTCAATCTATGCTAAGGTTGTCTTAGACTTATGCGTTAAGAAATCCGAGAGAAAATCTAAGGATCTACCCATGGTTCATGTTTTGGGAAGATTATCCAATTAAATTTTAGGAGAAAATATACCTACTAAGTATGATGATCATGGAACTCCAACTATTATGGTTAAAAATAAAAATAAAATGCTCCCAAATGTGTTGGTAGACCTAGGGGAAACCATTAAAATTATGACCAAGGAAGTTAGGGAAATGCTAGGAGCTCCACCTCTTAAGCCCACACCCTCTATCATAGAACTTGCTTATCAGTCCCCAATAAGACCTAAGGGGGTTTTGGAAGATGTGGTTATCTCTATGGATTCTTGGGCCTACCTAACAGATTTCATTTTTCTTTAGACACAATCTAGTATTGTTGGTCATCCTTTGATTTCAGGAAGACCGTGGTTGGCTACAACTGACACCTATACTGGATGTAGAACGAGGAATATGATGATCTCTCATGGGGATTTTATGAAGAGTATATCTCTTTATCCTCTAGAAAAACCTACCCTAGTATGTGAAGGTATTATGGGCTAATCTTGAACCTGAAGGGGATTTTACTCGATCAGTATTAACCATTGAAAAATCCATAGTATTTAAAACTAAAACAAAGGATGATATTATTAGTACTTTTATAATTAACCCTTCCTCTATTTTACAATCTATTCAACAGTTAATAGAAATAACCATGGAAGATAATGTTACAGATGATTCTAATTTAGAGAAAAATGAAGGGGGAATACCAACTACAATCACCCATAATATATTCTTCATCGAAATTGAACCAGGGAAAGCATTAAATATCAATCGAAACTTAACCGCTATGTATAATGGTAACCTATTACAATTTTTTTAAAGGAGAAGGAAGCCTTTGGTTGGGGCTACAAATGGGACATGAAGGGTATACACAGTGATCTTTGTACACATCATATCTATATTAAAAAAATAACTAAACTCCCATTTAACAACCACAAAGGAGAATGTATCTTGCCTTAAGAGGCATTGTTAAACAACAAATCTAGAAGTTGTTGGATTTTAATTTTATATAGCGCATATATGATAGTGACTGGGTTTTCCCTCTTGTGATTGTCCTAAAGAAGAATGATAAGCTATGAATCTATGTAGATTATCATGAATTGAATAAAGAACCACAAAAAGACCATTTTCCTCTATCATTTATTGATCAAGTCCTATATACACTATCGTGGAAAAAAAATATTTTCTTTCCTCAATGGTTTTAGTGGATATAATCAGATACAGATCTCTGCAGAAGACCAAGAAAAGACAAATTTCACTTGCCTAAGGGACACATTTTCATATCGTGTTCTCCCTTTTGGTCTTTGCAATGCACCTACCACTTTTCAACATGCCGTATTAGGCAAATTTTCTTATTCAATTAATAACATCCTTGAAATATGCATGGATGACTTTACATCATATAGAACTAAGTTTGTTCAAGCATTGTTTAATCTAGAGAAAACACTCCAACAATGCATAATGGCTAATCTTTCATTAAGTATAGAAAAATGTCATATGATGATGACAAAAGGCATAGTGTTGGGAAATCTTCTCTTTGTTGTTAGCATTCAAATTGATCCAGCTAAAATTCAAGTAATCTTGAGCTTATTATCTCCAAAAACACAAAAAGGTATGCATATTTTTAGGGAAAATGGGTATTATCATCATTTTATTGAAAATGACTCTAAAATCACTTCCCCTTTATATGCATTATTAATGAAGGATAAAACATTTGAGTGGACTATCAACTGCTGGGTTTTTTTTGAAAAATTGAAGAAGCTTATGTCTACAACCCCTATACTACATGTATCTAATTGGAAATTGTCATTCCATACTACTTCGAATGCTTCTAATATTGTTGTGGGAGTTGTGCTTGGATATGAAGAAGATAAAAAAACATATGCCATATACTATGCCAGCAAGAACTTGTCACTGGAAAAATTAAATTATCCAGTAATAGACAAGGAATTTCTTGATATCATATTTTCAATTAGCAAAATCAGGCATTATACAATAGGTTACCCCACTTTTATGTACATAGAACACTTGAGCATTACATATTTATCTAACAAACCCATTACTAGTGCGCGAGTTACTAGAATGTTGTTACTTATGCAAGGATTTGACATTATGATTATCGATAAACCAAGTAATGATAATGCAGTTGTAGATATTTTATCTAGATTGGTGAATGGCATCATAGGGCTTCCACCATGGTGTGCCATTAGGTACATCCTTCTCCTCATACATGGTCCCTTGGTGTAGATCCTCCACATCTATTCTTTGAGATTGGAACAATGGTACCCTTTCTAGGAAGAAAGATACCAATATTGAGCCATATCCAAATTGTTTCAGTTGACCTCTCTTGCACTTAGTTAGCTTCTCTTTCATGTTGACCAATAGTCCCTTACACTAGTTAAACACTTTTGTCACCATCCATTCAATAGGGTATTGCATGAGAGACTTTATGGGTACATGAGGAGCTACACTCTCAACCACTTGAGACATAGTAAATAATATATTTTCAAGGGAAGGTCTTGTACATCCTTGATCTTAGTCTTTCCACTACTCGCTTACTAGATCCTTAGATGTAATACTAAGAAATATAATAGTCAGTGGTTTCACCACCACCAGGATGGCTAGATAACTGAACCTTAGCTCCTCACTTGGATAATCCAGCTAAAAAATAGATTTCCTATATTTCAATTGAAAGGGAATGGGAATCAATTTGGAAACATTTCCCATTGACATGCCATGCCCTTACCAAGAACTCTAAGAACTCTTGTTGAGCTCTTATGCCAAGAGTTAGAAATAATTTAGGAAAACCACATCGTCGAAGTACCAACATAACATTTGGGTCATTTGCTGCTATGGCACCTTCAGTTTCATGCTCCCTTTCCCTCCATTCTACCATGATGATGGATGAGAAATATGGTAAAAGAAAAGGGGAAATCATTAGATCACAAGAATTTCAAAAATCTAAAGATATTTCATGATATTTTAAATTTCTTTTGATTTTTTCACCCATCACGCATGTTTTATAAAATAGAGTGACTTCATTGTGATTTTTCTCTTTGGATGCACGATCATTGCGAGTATGAAGAGAAAACCTATGATGATCTTGCAACAAAACCTAGGTTTCTTAACAAGCTCAAATTTATAAAATTAACCATTAAAAAAAAAATTAACCATAAAAATGGAGAGGAAGGATATATCTCTTACCTCTAAGAAACGACGCCCAAAATAGTCCACCAGATTGGTCACAATATACTCCAGAAGGTTGACGGTTAAAAATGGTTTTTAGCTTTATAATTGGTAAAAATGAAAATGGTAAAAATACAATGACTTTTTGGAATTTTATAGAAAATATATTTTTTTAGTTATTATTTTTACCGATTATTGCCTAAACTAGTCAAAATTGAGTCCTTTTGTCATTTTTTCAAGTAGATTTGATGATTTCTTGGCTTTATTTTGCATATAATAAGTTTAAATGTTAAAATATAACATAATGGCGAGAGTACAATTTTATCATTTTTTCGGGCTTGTTAAAACCGTATGAAAAAGGAAGCCCTTGGAGTTATCTTTAAAGCCCTTTTCTGACTCTCGAAATATAAGAAGGTAATTGAGTAAGATTGTTTCATTCAGACTTGTAAGAGGATTCAAATAAACGTCTACCTAATATAATTTTAACTCTTTTCCGAACTAAGTAAATTATTTACGAAAAATGAACATATGGAGTTTCCCTTTTATTTATTTTTCAAACTCTCTAAACATGAAAAATAAGTTGAGTTACTACTTCATCAGACTCATCAAACACAAAAATTGTAGGACTTGTCAATCATGATGGGACCGAGCCACTCCTTTCTAGGTTTCATTAAAAATAATTTGAAGGACTCATCCAAAGGATGAAATTATATCACAAGCATATGTTATCCCCCTCAAGCTTGTGTAAAAATAAATAGGTACTTCCCAATAATGGTGGGGGGGAATTGGAAAGAAACACCCATCTTTTGAACATGAGACTCCATGGCTTTTTTTGTCGAGGTTGGGAAATCCATTTGCCTCTCATTTGATCATATCTCACTGAAAGTATTCATATTGGTCTCTGATTTTACTTTGAGTCAAATGATTCCAGTTTAATTATCATGTCGTGAATATGTTCAAGAGAATTTGAACATCATTTAAAATTAATTTGCAATATTTGAAGCCTTCTACTGTGTCAACCATTCTTGAGTTAGTATTAAATCACTCCTAATTTGTTATTCAAAACATGATATGTGTTTCATGTCTTAGGCCCTCCTATGATGGGTCACTTCCTATCGACTTCATCTCATTATCTAGGATTTTTTTCTAGAAACCCCTTTAGTACCTCAGAGTTTGCATGCCTTTGTGGTAGGTTTCTTACTTTCGACGACAAGTTGTCATCATTGGCCTTCGATTGGATGATTCTATGGGTGTTCAACATGAAAACATTTATTCACACCTCATAAATTGTACTAGACTACCTTGAGAACCATTGTCATTAATGGTGGTTCCTCTCGCATTTGTTAATAAGCTTCATCATTGGCCAATAATCAGATGGTTTCTACCATGATCGACTTCAAGACATTATTCACATAGTTAGATTCATGTTGTGGATTGATAAAGATGAAGACCCTAGATTTTGTCTGATATATCCAAGTTTCATGGATTTTTGAGTATTCATGATTGTAGCATGGATCCACGATATATATTTAGCGGACATGGTTCCACTTTGATATGGATTTTTTCATATTTCCATAATTTACTTTTGAGATACTTGTACTATGAGTATGGGAATTCCTACCTTAGTGATGACCATATAATGATATTGTATTGTAATTCCATGATTTTTTATTTGTTTATCTACAACTGGTGATTCCTTGATTCTTTCCTTTGCATGACAAAGCACTTCAACCATCATACCCTTTCTAACTTTGTACTTTAGGGGGCAATCTATTACACATCAATCTGTCACACTTATGCAAATGATTCCAAATCTGGATTTTTCACTATCTGATGAAATATTTTCATAAATCCCCTTGAAATATGGAACAATACCTCTCCATGATGTATAAGAAATTATCCTAGATTAAATACCTAAAAAACCATAATTTTGAAGGTCATTGTGGGTATCCATTTCACAACATGCGATGATGCATGTTGAATCATAGTTTTCCTATGTTAAGGGTGCAGTGGTCTTCTTACAAAGGCAAAAAATAAAAGGTAAACAAAGCTTCCTATTCTAGAAGCCTCATGGTTGGTATCTAATTCAAAGTGGTGGAGAGTGGGATCAAGCTCCCTTTATCTTCAACCTTCGTCCTACTATAGTGGATCTATCCCATTCATTGTGGATCTCTCTCCTCCCTTCATGGGTCTCTCAACTTCCACTCCTTCTTATAAGTAAAATGTACTCAAAGAGAGTTGGCTTACCCTTTTAGACTTTTGAACTATACTTACATGTTCTCCAGGTTTCCATTAGAGCTCTTTTGTGTCAAAATATGTAACTGTGATAAAATTCCAATTTGGACAACTCATCTTATGGAGATAATCATTTAATTTAATTCCTCTTTTCGATAGGACCAAAATCAACCTAAATCTCACTCAAAATGGATAAGGGAAAGTGTACTTATGAAGAAAAGCCCACATGTGCACATTTGACAAGGTCGGCCTTAAACCAAATTGGACACCTTTGGAAGGCTATAAATACAAGTGAAATCTACCTCATTTGGACACCATCATGAGACACTCTTCTATCTTGGTTTTTGGCTTACACAAATCTGAGGCTCGTTTGTAGAGGAACAGGTTCACTCTGAGGTGAAATTGCAGGGTCCAAAGATTACATCTAAATTTTAGGGTTTGGGGCCATAGTCACAAGCACACCACAGGAATAAATAAACCACAGTCGCTTACATAGAATCTCATCTGTGCGACTACAGCCTTCCTGTTGTACAAACAATTCTCCATCCATTTGACTAAATTTAGGGCTTTAGAATCACAGTCACTCACTTCCCTTAGACCAGATCCATCCCCAATCACTTGCATGCTAGGATTAAGGGTGAAACTCGGTTGTTATAATTGGTCACATGAATTCTCCTCCATGCAACCGAGACCTAAATGATGGAATCTCAATTGTCTGTATATTTCTCTTAGTAACCGCAGGGTTTAGCAGTTGACTGTAGAATGTGACGATTCATTACAAACTTCAGAATCATTTTTTTGAGTATAAGATTCGTTGAGTTCATTTATGGATGTTGTAGTTGTTTTTTATGGTTAGTTACATAGATGAATATATGAATAATTGTACTCTTATTTTCTTAATCATTTGATGACAATCTAAGAAGAAACAAAATTTGAAAGGGTTTTCTCCATAGTGGATTTTTCCCTGGTCTCCGACCAATCCCGGTGTTTGTATGCGTGAATGTTTTTCTTCTATTGTTCCTCTATGTTCCATTGCATTGATGATGATGGTATTGTTCTTTCTAAATAGTTGCATATGTTGCTGAATAATGATGTAAATCTGAATAATGTTATGATGTTATGGGGTGAACTTAATGTGTTAATCAATAAATATAATTATCAAAGCAAAGACCAATATAACGCTATGAAAAATTAACATGGTATCAAAGTTGGGATGAAGAAAAGTCATGGATATAACCCCTATAATGACACCATTGACGGAAGCAAGAGACGATGGAGAGACCTAAAAGAATTCTAGGGTTTGAACGAAACCTTAGGAAATTTGTATATTAAGATTTGAAGGATATTATGAGTTTAGGGATTGAGAGAAACCCTTCTTTATGGAAAAGATTTGAGATACGAAACCTAGCATGGTCAAAGTGAAGATGTTCAATCACTTGTGTCATATTTGATGAATCCCTAGATGGAATAATCTCAAGTAGGCCTGGTTTTTGATAAATTTGGTTTAAATATTGAAGGCAACATTGTTATATGGACAATGGACACTTATGGCTCTTGAAGGTTGGTTCAATAGGGAGAAGATCACCTCTCATTGAAGATAAGTACTTTCTGGTTTATGATGTTTCTCTATATCCTTAATTTTGTTTAGAATTATTGATCTGATTATTGTTTTGATCATACTTATTGCATGTATATTTGAGTATTTGGATGTTTATAATCTCCTTGATGAGATGTAATAAGTGTAAAAATTCATCATAGATTCAAACTGTAGATTGTAATATGATAAAACAATTGACTTGAATCTACTCTACTCATCAACGGAAAAAATAAACGATCAATGAAATCATGAAGCATATAAGATAAAAGCTTCAATCACACATAACATAATGATTTTTTGGGGAAATCATAGCTAAAAACCCTGCTATTTATATAATATTATAATATAATATATATAATAATATATATATAAATATATTATATATATATATATATATATTATATATATATATAGATATATATATATAGATATAATATTATATATATAATATATATATATTACATTAAAGAAAATATGAGAAGATTGCAATGCTTTGCTCAAGTTTGAGAAACCTCGGCACTATCTCTATCTATCTCACTACCAACCTGTCCATAAGCTTCTCTTGGAACACCTTTCTCTCATAAGCTCCACACACAAACTTATGCTTCCTATTGCTTAGTCTCACCAACTCGTTCTCGCCAAAAAAATGATTAAACTTGTGCCTTCATTCCTTCTTTTAAAGGCAATTAAAATGGTTAAAATTAGTGAGTTTTCTAATTAAGGAATGACTTATTTTAGGTCTTCTTCTGATTGCATGCACCATTTGTTTAATTTAGATGATTTTAGAATCGATAGTACATTATTCATGAACTCCAATCTCAACCGAGTCTTTATTTGATCTGACATGCATGAGTTAATTATGAGTGAATATTTAGTTTACTGGTTGATCACTGCAGGCAACACCACACTCCACTTCAGGCAACACCCCATTGTTTGACAAGTTTCACCCCACTACTACATGTTACACCCCACTACTGCACGTTACACCCCAATATTGGACCTCACACTAATTTATCCATCAGTTGGAACTAATTTAATTGATTTTAACTCAGTTAGGCTTAATTAAATAATTACAACCCAAAATAAACTCAATTAGTGCTCCTAATTGTAGGAGACACTCTACATGACTCTAGTTAGACACTCAACTCGAATTAACTGAGCTAACTAAATCAAATTAACTTATTTAACTATTACAAGTTGTCATGAAATGTGGAGTTACAATTTTATTCCCAATTTAATTCAAGGACAAACTAAATTAGGATTTTTCTTGATGTTATTTTTAACATTTCTTGTTGTTATTTTCAACACTCCTCTTAACAAGAAAGGGATTCACATCTATCCCAATATAGTACCTTTGGAATGTTCTTAATGCAACTCTTATCATTTTTGTTGTTTCTACTGCAACATATGCAACCAAAAAAATCATCCTAACAAAATAAATTTAATCAACTATGTTTGCAACTGTCAACTAGGAAAACTGTGTCGTTGCTGACTCTGCTACTGAGCCTCCTACTCTGCTATCAACACTACTCTATACCCCTCAATATCTAACTGACACTAATCCTCCTGTACTGAATACTTTTGTTCCCAGTAGTAAGGTAATGATCCATGAGACAAAAAACACCTCAATGGATCCCACCCAGTTTCTGAAACTCTTGGACTAAGGTTTCATATCGCCCCACCTCACACCTAGAGGTATCGCTACATGTGCTCCCTCTACCCACTTGGCTCAAATTTCCCCCCTACTAGAGGTCTCTACTTGACTGGATGTCTCCACTCGATCTCCTCTTTGATTCTCCAATTGTGGTTGCTCCACAACTTGTTGAGGCTACTTCTAAGGTTGCTTCTTAGGTTGCATGTTGAGAGGTAATTCATGCTCCCTCTCAAACACCAAGTATCTAACCTTTTCCTTACTTCTTAAGGCTTTGCATGCATAAGATAAATATTATCTACTCATACTTCTACTACCACTACTTTGTTGATGCTTCTGCACTTCTGCTGAAATCACTGCAATAATGAGTCTGGTCTCCCAAGATCCTAAAGTACTAGCTTCCATAGGGTTACTCCCTTTGAAACTAAACTCCTTTTGAGTTTCAATCTCTCTATGGGAAATATCTCTGTTCCTCAATCTACCAATATCAATGATCAAAACTCCTTTTTTTGTCACTAAACGTTGGCCCATTGTTCTACCCACTAGTAACATTCTTGCTCCATTAAGATGTCTACACATAGGTTCTTCTAGATCTTCCCTGAACCAAAGCTCCATCAATCTACAAGGATAACTTTGAATTCTTCTCTTCTATTGTGATTTTAGCTCTGAAATCATGTAGAAATTCCTAGTAGATTCAAACTGCATATTGTAATATGCTAAAACAATTGACTTGAATCTACTCTACTCATCAACGGAAATAATAAATGATCAATGAAATCATGAAGAATATAAGAGAAAGAATTCAATCACACATACCACAATGATTTTCTAGGGAAATCCACAACGAAAAAACCCCGCTATTTGTATATTGCATTAATAAGAAAATATGAGAAGATTACAATGCTTTGCTCAAGCCCAAGAAACCTTTGCACTATCTCTATCTATCTCACTACCAACCTGTGCACAAGCTTCTCTTAGCACACCTTTCTCTCACAAGATCCACGCACAAACTTGTCTTTCCTATTACTTGGTCTCACCATATTGTACTCACCAAAACAATGATTAAACTTATGTCTTCATTCCTCCTTTTTAAGGTAATTCAATTGGTTAAAATTAGTGAGTTTTCTAATTAATGAATGATTTATTTTAGGCCTTATTCTGATTGCATGCACCATATGTTTAATTTAGATGATTTTGCAAATTATAGTACATTGTCCCTAAACTACAATCTCAACTGATTCTTTCGCTAATCTGACATGAATGATTTAATTATGAGTGAATCTTCAGTTTACTTGTTGATCACTGCAGGAAGCACCACACTGCACTTCAAGCAGCACCCCAGTGTTTGACATGATGCACCTCACTACTGCAGGTTACACCCTAGTACTATAGGTTACACCCTAGAACTGTAGGTTACACCCACTGCTAGACCTCGCACTAATTCCTCCATTAGTTGGAACTAGTTTAACTAACTTTAACTCATTTAGATTGAATTAAATAATTACAACTCAAAATAAACTCAACTAGTGCTCCTAATTGTAGGAGACACTCTACATGACTCTAGTTAGACCCTCAACTTGAATTAACTAAACTAAATAATGCAAATTAGCTTAGTTAACTATTACAAGTTGTCATGAGATGTGGAGTTACAATGTTATTCCGACTTTAATTCAAGGAAAAATTAAATTAGGATTTTTCTTTATGCTATTTTTAACATTTTGTGTTGCTATTTTCAACAATAATAGGATCCTTCTTGAGGATCATTTGAGATGCAGGAAAGAAAATCTAGAGATGGAAAAGGTAAAGAGGCACCTAATGAAAAGATGAAAAACTACTTCAAGCTACCTATGTCAAATGAACATATGCACGGTTATTTAAATACAACAAGGTATGCATGCTATATTGTTTCAATTTTATGTTTCAGTTGTAATATTGGATGGAAAGGTAAGCCCTAAGGTATGAAGATAATGTATCCTTCTTAATTTTTTCCTGCATGCATATGAAAGTGATTTGGAATCACGGTTCTTATGATGAAATGGTGCACTTGATATTGAACAAATATCTTACATATTGAATTTCTTGATTCTATGAAGCCTCTTGGAAATATTGATTTTTGATATAATGGTCTACTTTATGTTTGGATAACATCTATAATGTTTGATATCTTGATCCCATGAAGAAGGTTATCACCTTGATTCTAATAGATGGTAACTTGACACTATTGATGTTGAGCATAGTATCCATGATGATAGAAGTGTAACAATGAGATTGATATTCAAGATCTTTTGTTGACCATGGTTATGATTTGATGTGCTTAGTAATTATGGCTTATGGTACAATTGAATGCCCTCACTTGATGGATTGAATTACATGACAAAGAAGTAATGTTTTGATCATGATTCTTGAAGTATTATCCTAGTAACTATTTGATAGTAACCGTTGATAAAATATTGATGTCATGATGTCATGGTGAAGTAGTTGATGCTAACATATATGACCCTGATGAATATGTAGATATAGTCTCACTTTATGATCTAACAAGTCTGTTGATGTATGACATATTAAAGTCAGTTTGATGACTTCAATGAAGATGACTGAAGTGGCTTCCCATTTAGAGGGAGAATCTCTCCATAAGATTCTTACTCTTATTACCATTGGAATTATATCTATATTATTTACTATTGAAGTATGATTTATACAAAATAGACAAATATTTGGCATTATTGATATGCTGCAAAGTTTTGATATGAGAAGAGATATGTTTCCCTTCGTCTAAGCCTCAGCCGCACGAAAACAGGGTTACATGTGCAACTGTAGCTTCCCAACCTCTTGAAGCGAAGGCCTATGGGTGCAACTATGCCTGTTGGACACAAGAATGGAGTTCTATGTATAAAATCAAAAGTACCCCTAAAATATGTCAGGCCTAGAAATATGGAGCAGACAATAGAAAGATCTGTGAGTAAGAAATTTTGAATATTTACTATAATATGAATATATAGACTAAACTTGTGTTTACAAGTGACCAAGGTATGCATATAGATATGTCATTATGATTTAACCATTGAATTTTCTTGTTGGGCACACCCCAACTTGGTCTAGTTTTGGTCAAAGACTCTACATTTGAAGGAGCAGAGTGTGTAGAGTTCGTGAAGTTCTATTCATTGGGCAATGTCTAGGAGCTTTGGGGTGGGTCAAAGGCCCTCATTTTTTAATGGGTATCAGGGTTTTAGCTTACTATTTTATTGAATCCATAGTATGTGGACCATGGTTTTGTAGTAATGAAATATATATAAGGAGATGTAATGCTTTGTCGAGGAGATAGACATAGATGAATTTATCATAATTTATGGCTTTAGTTTGTATTTTGGGATTTTAGGAAAGGCTCTGTAGCTGAGTGCACAAAGGCCTTGGAAGAGTCTGTAACCGAGTGTGCATACCACCTGCAGTTAGGTGCGCAGGTTGAAGAAATTATATTTACTGAAAGTATCTATCTTAATAAAGAAGAAGAAGTTTTGGTGAAGTATTTTGTATCTATAGTCTTAATCTATGTTCATATGTAATGATATGCATGCCTTTTACTTATTTCTGTGAAAGAATACCTGTTATATTGTTCTTTGACATCTCTATGTAATAAGCACAATTTTTTGAATTAAAGCATGAGCGTGGACTCTTTTATGTATGCAAAGTCGTAGATCAGTATAAAATATAATAAAACACATGGTTTCCAAAATGAATATCCCTATGGTTGCAGAAACTTGGTTCTACAATCTCCCATAACCACTTTGGGTGGGATTGTGATCTACTTGCAGGTCATTGCTAAAAGGGCCAGTGGTTGAGGGTTTTATTGGTGTGCAATACACTTTGAACTTGGATCAAAGCCCCTTAAGCCAACAAATGGTTCCATTGTTGAGATTGGGATCTATTTGATGGATATGTTTTGGTTTCCATCGAAGAAGGAAATCCAAGAGTGGGTTGAACAAAAAAAAGAAAGAATTTGTGGTTCAGTAAAACAAAAATTTGCAATTGTCGACTGATGCCTGGTTGTAGAAGTATCTCTATACAGAACAACAAGAGATATTCTTCACAATGTTTTCTAATGAACTATATGAATGGGTATCAAAGTTGACTAAGCATAAGACACGTTTCAAAAATGGCGAGCCTACAATGCGGAGCCCTGAATTGATACAGCGACTCAGGAATACTAAAAACAATATCTTGATAATGGTTGATTTTTGGATTGATAATATTCTAGGAGGATTTATTACTGAATTTGCAATAGACACGACTGTATCTTAGAGTGAATATTTTTCAAGGGTCTGCAAGGTAAGTACCTAAAATCTTTGAAGTTGTGGATTAAAATTCTTTTATGTTAAAAGGGTAACTATGAATGCAGTCATATTAATGTTTGGATGAAGAGGGAATAAGTATGAACCAAGACTAGGGTCTATGCAAAGTGGGAAGTGATATAGAGTAGAGAATAGACCAAATAACTTTATTGATACTGACTATAGTCCCTTGTTATGTGGGTCTAAGAGTGAAGAAGAAGGAAGCAAACCCACAACCCTATGGTATACCCCCTCCCATCTTGAAGGTGTGTCGAAGTTAGGGGTTGAGAAAAATCAAGGCATATTTGGGATTCCCCATTCATATACTCCCCTTACCCCCATCCCCTTCCCCTAACCCCCAAGAAGAAAAAATGGGCGATGACATTAAGCTTCCTATCTTTAGAGGACTTGGATCAGAGGATTCTAACTAGTTTTAGTTTGTAGCTGATGTAGTATGGAAAGAAACACAGATCACTAATGAAGATGTAAAGAAGGAACAACTCATCACGACGTTTCGAGAAAGAGAATTGACATGGTACATGAAGTATTATGTGACTAATTAGGTTGATTCTTTGGATGATATTAAGAAAGTGCTGGTATCATAATTCAAGAAGCCGAAATCATAATCACAATGCATTACGAAGATGAAGGAAATAAAAAATACAACTACTGAGTTTGTGTGGGAGTTGGATCAATGATTCAAGGTGTTAATGGGACAAGTAAGATTTAACATACCCAGAAACAACATAAATAATGGTTTATAGCTAAGTTGCTTCCACATATCAGGTTACCCTTAATGAAGCAGAAGATCACAACTCAATCTGAGGTATTGGAGATTCCAATGAAGTTAGAAGCCTCACCGATCGGAGATACTCATGTAGGAGTACAAAAAATTCAGAGTTAGTTAGCAAATCTGACCTTGGAATTACAAGATCTCAAGAAAGGTAAAGAAACCAGATTAGGAGTATGGTGTACAAAATGCAAAGAGGAGGGACATTATAAGGATCAATGCCATATGTTGAGATATTACTTGGTAAGTGGAGCACCTAATCTAGTCAACCCAAGATCAAGTTTTTGGTGCACGATTTGTATAACGAGACACCGACATCGCTCTGGAGATTGCTATTTATTACAAAAGTATGTGAAGACCCTAAAGGAGTTCTTTTGCAACTTTTGTAAGTCAGTGGGCCATGATGAGAGAAATTGTTGAAGTTATGAATTAGTGATGGAGTGCGCTACTGATGCTTATAAACTGCAAGTTGAAGGACATACCCGCGAGGAGCCAGGACATCATGTTGGTCGAGAAGGTTTCCAAGGACATGGACGAGGAGGAGGAGGAGGAGGAGTTGGTTGAGGACACGGCTAGATTGTCTATTATAATTGTTAACAGGTAAGAGACTTCTCAAGAGATTGTCATAACCATACTACAACCTATAGCTACTACAAATATTTTGATCATGTAATAGAAGAATGTCTCGTACTTATCGCAAAGATGCAAGAGAAAAGGAGTCATCAGCCAGCAGAAAATATTCAAATGATGACGGCTGAGGTAAGCGAAGATGAACTACGCATCAATATCGTAACAAGGAGTGGAGTTGTGATGGGAGACAATAAGGTAAGAAGAAGGTAGAAGAGACATGGGCAAGAAAGATCACAGAAAAGGTTCATGGGTTTAGTATCCAAAAGAAAAAGAAACTTTCATGGGAACAAATCAAAGCTTCATGGATGTTGGGGCTTCAACATCTAGTGCGGAACCAAATTTAATGCCAAATAAGGACTGCAACAAGGTGTCTACACCAACGCAAGAATGAAGTCCAAGTATTTTGAAGTCATTTTTACAGACTTGCATGAACTTGCTGAGGAATCATAAGGTTGTCAAAGGACTCTAGGATTTGATAGACTCCTACATTGATAAAGAGGTACTGTGAAGCAATCTGCACGCAGTAAACAATTTACATCGACACAGGAAGAGAATAGGGAAGGAAATGAGATTAACATTGCAGATCGGGGAATATGATATGGATCAGGAAATCCTAGATTTAGGATTTGATGCCAACGTGTTACCTAAGAAAAATTGGGATTCAATGGGAAGACCGAAGTTACAATGGTCACCAATACAGTTGAGGATGGCTAACCAATATAAGATCAACCCTATGGTAAGGTTACTTGGCATCATAGTAGACATTGAAGGAGTTTGAACCATTGTAGAATTTGAAGTGATTGAAATTGTAGATGATACAAACCCTTATTTGGCACTACTTGGATTATATTGGGCTTTCGACAATTTGGTGATAATAAATTTGAGGAAGAGACAAATGGTGTTCGAAAGAGATGATATGAGGGTGATCGTCCCTCTAAACCCCTCAGAAGGAGTGTACTATATAGAGCCTATTCAAGATGAGTATTGTGGCGTTGATGTCAACAAAATTAATTAGATAATATTTAAGGAGGAGGATTGGATTAATCCTACTATAGATGGAAAATTGGGCTGGTAACATGACAGTTCTTGTACTTTAGATTCCAAGGAAGAATTGGAAAATTGGCAAAAGAGGTTATATGAAGTCTCTACCAGAAAATCACTTCACTACATAACTTTCGAGGTATGTAATCTACCTTGTTATGATGGGATCAGAGAAGTAAGCATGTTTCTTGAAGAATATGAAAGAAAAATACAAGAAGAACAGAGGTTGCAAGCTTTGGATGCATCCCTAAAGTCTACACTAGTTAGATGGCGGGGTACTCATAAAAGACATATAGCATAATGGCAAAAATGTCGAAGATTAATGTGGATCAAGTTTGTCTCATTCAACATGGAAATTGACGTAAAGTATGATGGTAAGGTTGATCACTGAGAGCATATTCATTGCTGCACTTTGGTTTGGAAATAAATTCTAGAACAAGAGTGGGTACATGGATTTATCCACACACTAGAAACAATTCATATGAATTGGTATCTTGAAACAAAACTGTGAAATGGAACTACAAACTGGACAAATTTAGTTGAAGGGTTCGTACTCACATTCTATTTTGGCGATGATTTCCCATGTATAGACTTGACTCTCCAGGAAATCAGAGTAAATATTTTTTAGAATGAAGCTCCATTAACATGGAAACGTGATTGGGCTACGCAGTTACAAAATGCATTAGAATATTATAATATCATGGCTGAAGAAGATGAAGATCCACACAATATTGATATACCATAATCAGAAGGACACCACAAATTTGTTGGACTAGAACCAAAAATATTGGATATCACACAACTAGTAAAAACATAGAAAGTAAATATTGGGAAAAAAGAAAATACGAAGTTCGTGACGATTGGAGACTACTGGGATGCAAATACAGTTAGTAAAATCACAAATCTGCTACATGAATAGTAGGAGCTCTTCCCTACAAAGTTTTAAAAAATGAAGGGCATATTAGGGGACCTATAAGTTATCAGGATCCCTCTAAAACTTGATGCAAATCGGTGAAGCAAAGACCTTATAGGTTGAACCCAAAATATAAGGAAAAAGTGAAGGAATAACTAGAAAAAAATCTAGTAGTAGGGATCATCGAACATGTTGAAGAGTCTGAATGGGTAAGTCTCATGATAGTTTAGGAAAAGAAGCCTAAAGGAGAGATCAAAATTTGTGTTGACTTGAGGAAACTAAATGATTCATGTGTGCATGACCCTTTCCCTACACCATTTACAGATGAAGTATTGGAAAATGTAGGAGATCACAAGGCGTATTCTTTCAAAGATGGTTTTTCAGGTTACCATCAGTTCAGGATTACACCAGAAGATAGACATAAGACAACTTTTGCAACAAAGTGGGGCTTATTTCAGTACAGAGTGATGCCTTTTGGCTTGAAGAATTCACTTGCCATCTTTTCTAGAGTTGTAGTCACAACGTTTAAGGAGTACAGACATAAATTATTGGAAGTTTACTTTGATGATTAGACAACATTTGGGCTATTAAAGAAGCATATTGTGAGCTTAAGGCTTATGCTGGATACATGTAGGTAGCATTAGATTTCACTTAACTTGAAGAAGTATATATTTTGTGTGCCTTGTATATTTTATGCAAACAAGGGTTGTTGGAAGATCCCATGAAGATAGTCATCATTGTGAACTTGGCAACACTAAAAATAGTGAGACAACTGCACATGATGTTTGGGCACACTGGATATTACAGAAAGTTTGTAAAAGGGTACGCACAAATAACTGCACCAATGGAGAAATTATTAAAGAAATATATCGCCTTTAAATGGGACAAATAATGTTAGAAGGTTCCGGATACACTGAAGGAGAAGATGGTAATTGTGCCAATCTTAGTTTTTCCAGACTAGAATAATGAATTTCATGTACATGTCGATGCATCTTACATAACGCTAAGTATAGTAATGGCACAACGAGGCGCAAGTGAAGTTGATCACCCCATAGATTTTGCAAGCAAGAATTGTCCAAGGAAGAAAATAACTATACTACAACAGAGAGAAAAGGGTTAGCCATGGTTTATGCATTACAAAATTTCAGGCACTACTTGTTGGGAGCACATTTTAAGATGTTCATTAATCACTCCACGTTGAAATATTTGGTCAATAAGCTTATTTTAGGAGGAAAAATATGTTGATGGTTGTTTTCTTTCTAGGAGTATGATTTTGAAGTTGTAGTCAATCTAGGAAGATTGAATGTCAAGCTCAATCATTTGTCAAGATTGGATACAGGAGAAGAACCCACTAGTATTGCAAATAACCTACTTGACGTGCAATTTTTCACAATCAGGGTCGCATATGATCACTTCATTGATATTATTCAGTTTATGGCCACAGGAATAACACCCATGGAGTACACTACACAAAAAAAGGAGGAGTTGGTGATAAAAGCAACCGATTTCATGTTGATTACAGGGCACTTATACAAAATGGGACCGAACGAAATATTGTGAAGATATGTCCCTGACATGAAAGACAAAGTATTCTAGTAGAAGCTCATGGAGGAGTCGCAGATGGACATTATGCAGGAAAGGCCACTGCACAAAATTTTTTGAGGGTTGGGTTATGGTGTCCCACAGTACATAAGGATGCAAAAGAATTTTTTCGAGTGTGTTGTTAGACAATTATATATTACAAAGAAATGGAACACATAAATATTGCAGAAATATAAACATAGAAATATGCATAAAACAAGAGGGGAATAGATATACGTGGTTCACCTAGTTTGGGCTACGTCCACAAAGAAACAACTAGTCCTTCATTTTATATTATCCAACAAATTTACAACCTACAACAAATCTAATGTAATTCCCTCTTCGCTCTCAATCTTCTCTCTCTTACTCATTTAGAATACAGATCTACATACACGCAATACAATCCCCTCATATATAGTGAGGGGTTGCCTTCAAGGAAAAAAACCCTAAATTAAACATAACTTCTACCGTCATATCTCCGCCTAATGAATGGCCCAGATTGACTACGAAATTACAACATTTTACAAGGCAATTTTACATCTATTTTTAGCTTCAGGGGCATTTCCCCCGATCCCCCTGCCAAGGGGGGGCTCATAAAGGTCACAACCCCCCACCCCCCCTACAGCATATATTTTATGGGTGGCTTTTCCGCCACATTATGAACTGGGATCTAATGTGGAGATACCTCTATATAAAGAAGATAATCAGGCTCCACACCTAATAATCTCCCACTTGGAGACTGATTATAGCAACTCCACCGCTGCTTCATTTGCTAGACAATGACTCCACTTTGGACCTGGATGTTTCTCACCTTTTTCATCATACTTAAAAACCAATTGAAACTGAGTAGATTCTCAGTTTCTCCCTGGTTATAACTTTTGTTAACATTTCTACAGGATTCTGGCTAGTGTGTATCTTTTCTAGCTTCAATTATCCATCTTCTAATGCTAACTGTGAAATGGTACATGAGTTGTATATGTTTAGTGTTGGAATGAAATGCAGAGTTCTTTGCGAGATGTATGGCACTTTGGCTATCACTATATAACCTACCCAACTCCTGCTTCTTACCCAATTCATCCAAAAACCTTTGTAACCAAATCATTCTTTACTAACCTCTATAGCAGCAACATACTCTACTTTTGTTGTTGAGAGTGCAACAACACTTTGTAGTTTTGAGACCCAACTTACAACTGTTCCACCTACAATAAACACGTACCCTGTTGTGCTCTTCTGGTTATCTCTATCACCCACTATATCTACATCAACATATCCCTGTAGAGCAATGTTTGAATGACCAAAGCATAATTCTTGATTTGTTGTACCTCTCAAATACCTGAGAATCCACTTCATCGCCATCCAATGTTCTTTTCCTGGATTGTTCATGTACCTGCTTACAACTCCCACTGCATGTGCAATATCGGGACTTGTGCAGACCATTGCATACATTAAGCTTCCAACTATTGATGCATATGGAACTTTAGACATATGATCCATTTCTTCCTGAGTCTTGGGACACTCCTCCTTAATATGAAATGGCTAGCCAAAGGTATACTAACTAGTTTTGCATTCTTCATATTAAACCATTTCAACACCTTTTCTATGTACTCACTTTGAGACAATATTAATTTGTGATTCTTCTTGCCTCTAGTTATTCTCATACCAAGGATTCATTTTGTAGCACCCAAATCCTTCATTGCAAATGAGTTCACCAATTTTATTTTGAGCACATTTATTTCCTACATGTTAGAACCTGCAAAAAGCATGTCATATACATACAAAAACAATATAATATAGCTGCCATCATTTTTCCGTTTGAGATAAACACAATGATCATAGTGACATCTAGTATAACCTTGTTCAGATATAAACCTGTCAAATTTTAGATTCCACCGCCTTGGAGCCTATTTTAAGCCATGCAAGCTCTTCTTCAACCTACACACTAGTTTCTCCTTCCCTTTTACCTCATATCCTTGTGGTTGCTGCATATATATCTCTTCCTCCAAATCCCCATGGAGAAAAGATGTCTTTACATCTAACTACTCAAGATGAAAATCTTCAGCTACTACTAGACTTAAAATAGTTATGATTGAAGTCATTTTAACAACAAGAGAAAACATCTCATCAAACTCTATACCCTTTTTCTGTGCCCACCCTTTCAGCACAAGTTTAGCTTTATACCTTTTTCTACCTCCATCTTCTTCCTTCAACTTGTAAACCCATTTATTATGCAATGTTGTTTCACCTGCAGGCAACCTGACTAAGTCTCAAGTCCGGTTATGTGCTAAGGAGTCCATATCTTCTTTCATGGCTTTCTCCCACTTCTTCTTGGTTTCTACCAACACTGCTTGTTCATAACATTATGGTTCATTAGAATCGGTCAATAGTACATAATATAATGAAGGACAGTATCGTTCAAGGGGTTTAATTATCCAGGTAGATCTTCTAACGCCACTTTCAGGTGTTTGAGGTGCTTGTTGCTATTGTGGTTGTTGTTTTGGTCGTTGATCATTATGATTTTCAGGCACCATCACTTTTTCTGTGATCTCATCAAGCACTGTGTATTCTTCGTTTTCTTTTTCTTGTTTCTTTTCCTATAGTTGATCCTTATACAAAACCTTTTCATTGAATATGAAATCTCTTCTCCTAATGATTTTGTGTTTTTCATAATCATAAAATCAATAACCAAAATCATTAACACCATATCCAATAAAAGTACATTTCTTTGATTTTGCCTCAAGCTTTGTTCTATTTTCTTTATTAATGTCGATAAAGGCTTCACAACCAAAAGTTTTTAAAAATGAGTAGTTTACCTTTTTACCTGTCCATGCCTTCTCTAGAATACCACAATCCAAGGAACTTGAAGGCCCTCTATTTATTAGATAAACAATAATATCTACAGCATCTGCCCGAAATTGTAAAAGAAATCCTACATGAAATCTCATGCATCTTTCACGCTCCATGATTGTCATGTTCATCCTTTCTGATACACAATTTTCTTATGGTTTTCCTCGAACTATCTTCTCTATGTGAATTCCATTCTCTGAATAGTACCTATCAAACTCTTTGTTGCAATATTCACCTCCATTGTCTGATCTGAGACACTTCAACCTTTTTCCTATCTCATTTTCAACCAAAGCTTTCCATTTCTTGAAAGTATCAAATACATCAAATTTATTTCAAATACAATAAATCCAGGTTTTTCTGAATGCATCATCAATAAGAGTAACATAATAACGAGAGACACCAAGAGATGATACCTTAGCAGGTCCCCATACATCTGTATGTACAAGCTCTAATTTTGCGCTCTTCTTTTCTTTCCCAACTCTGAAGAATCTGACTCTCCTCTATCTTCCATAAACACAATTCTCACAGAATGCTAAATCAACATGCTTCAAACCTAGAAACAAATTTCTTGAGTGAAGAATTTGCATCCCCTTCTCACTCATGTGCCCGAGCCTATGATTCCACAACGTCGTATCTTCTCCTATAGAGGTTAAAGCAATAACAGAATTAGAAATACCATTGCATAAATACAATATACCAACCTTTTCTCCTTTTTCTATTACCATGGATCCTTTAGTGACCTTCCAGGTTTTATCTGTAAAAGTAGTCACACAGCCTTCACCTCATAACTACCCTGTTTAAATAACATTTTTCTTCAGATTTGGAACATGCCTTACCTCCTTCAATAGCCACTGATTTCCATTATGTTGTTTTATGAAAAACTGTACCCATTCCAATGATTTTATAGGGTTTATCATCACCCAATCAAACCTGTCCAAAATCTCCTTGAACATAATCATGAAAATGTTTCCTATCAGGTGTAGCATGGAATGAGGCCCTTGAATCTACCACCCAGGCATCAATAATATTTTCTAATGAAAGAATCAAAGAATCTTGCAACACATCACCTACTACATTCGCTTCATGATTATTTTCTTGTTGCACGTCTCCTTCTTTTCCCTTCTGAGACTTGTAATCTTTCTTTAGGTGTCCTTTCTTCCCACATTTCCAGCACACTATCTCTAATCTAGACTTGGATCTGCCTTTTCTTGACTTAATACAATATATAGGGCTCATTCCTCTTTACATTTTTCTTCCCCTAGTCTCTACAGTCAAAGCATTACCTCATGTCTCACTGGAGCTTTTCCATTTCATTTCCTCGCTAAGTATTTCACCATCAACATCATCGAACTTTAAAGTACTAGATCCAGAGGCAAAGTTACTAATGGCTATAACTAGAACATTCCAACTTTCTGGCAATGGGCATAGAAATAACAGAGCCCTAACTTCATCATCAAAAGTTACCCCTACATAACTTAACTGACTGGTAACTCTATTAAATTCATTTAAATGATCAACAACATATCCACCTTCTGACATTTTCATATTAAATAAACGCTTCATAATAAATACCTTATTTCAGGCCGAGGGTTTTTCATATAGTTTGGCCAATGTCAACATTAAACCCTCTGTTGTCGTTTCCTTTGAAATATTAAACGCTACTAATGCTCCTAGGCACAACTGTATTGTTCCAAGTTCCTTTCTTTCAAGAATATCCCATTCTGTGTCTGTCATACTCGTCAACTTCTTTGCCTTTCCGCTCAATGTTTGGTACAAATCTCTCTGATATAGATAATCTTCCATCTACATCTTCCACAACTGGTAGTTTTGGCCATTAAATTTTTCGACCCTAAACCTACAATCTTCCACCATTGCTCCCACTCAAACCAGGAACCCTTTTCTCCTGTGAGTTTATCAGCCAAATAGACCTTCGGCTCCAATACTAGTTGTTAGAAAATTATATATTACAAAGATATGGAACACATAAAATATTGCAGAAATATAAACACAAAAAAACGCAAAAAACAAGAGACAAAAATATATGTGGTTCACCCAGTTTGGGCTACGTCCACGGAGAAACAACTAGTCCTTCCTTTTAAATTATCTACCAAACTAAAGAGATACAACCTATAATGGATCCATTGTAATTCCCTCTTTGCTCTCAATCTCCTCTTTATTCCTCATTTAGAATACATACCTACATAGACATAATACAATTCCCACATGTATAGCGAGGGGTTTCCTTCTAGGGAAAAAAACCCTAAATTAAACATAACTTCTACCATCAGATCTCTGCCTAATGAATGGCCTAGATTGGCTACAAAATTACAATATTTTACAAGGAAATTTTACATCTATTTTTAGCTTTAGGGGTGCTACCCCCAATCCCCCCGATAATGGGGGTCCCAAAGGTCACAGCCCCCACCCTAGACCCCCCTAGAGTGTATATTTTACGGGTGGCATTGCCTCCACATTACGAAGTAGGGTCCAATGTGGTGATACCTCTATATAAAGAAGATAATCAGGCTCCACACCCAACTCGTGTGATATATGTCAAAGAACCTGAAGGCCATTTAGAAGGGATGAAATGCCTTTAAATCCACAGGTAACGTTGCAAGCATTTGAAAAATGGGCTATTGTCTTTGTTGCACCTATTAACCCACTAGGAAAGAAGACCAATGCGAGATACATAGTCACTGCAAATGGTTATTTGAAAAGATGGGCCAAAGCACAGTCAGTGAAGGTGTTGGCTTGAGGGGGCCTGACCCAGATTCAGAGTTAATTAGTCAAACAAATCCCTACACTACTAGCCCTTTTGACAACAGCCTCTGGAGCACAAACTGAGGTCTCACCCGAAGCAGTATGGGGGGGATGTTGGAACTAGGTTTCTGCACCCTTAAGATGTTTGAGGGGTTGATTTAGTCCAACTGTGAATACCTTTGCACAGGTCACTTTCACGCACTGTTATGACCTGCAAGATGTTCATGATCTGTTATAATTACCCTCGTGCAACCCTAACCAAGGGTTGTGGTGCTTTCGCGCTGCTAAGGAAATGATCTATGCTATTTCCCCAAGTTACCCCATGGATCTTACTTATCTTCTTATAATTGTTATTTAACTTCGTGTAAATAGATACTTTATCTTATATTCACTTAATCAACACAACCATATAAGTTCACACATCATATAAATAGCAGAAATGTAATTTATACCCAATACATTCAATGCAAAAATCAGTAAATAAATACATAGGAATAGTATAAAACTTCTCTTTATTAATGTTTCAATCAGTTACAAACTCAACCTACCTTGCACAATCAGTTGCAGGAGTCTGCACACTCAGTCGCAGACTACTAGGCCTCTACACACTCAACTGCAGAGCCTCATCCTACTCTACAACCTAACGACTTGACTCTACACTTAGATAAGACTCAATTCTTCATATTTTCTCTTTCCATTTCTATTGCTAACTTACAACTTAGAGTCTCTCTCTATTTATACAATCCCATGGTCCGCGGACCAAGGGTAGATCTCTAAATCTGATATTACATTACAAAAATGAGGG
This sequence comes from Pinus taeda, assembly GCA_000404065.3. NCBI lineage: Eukaryota > Viridiplantae > Streptophyta > Pinopsida > Pinales > Pinaceae > Pinus > Pinus taeda. The sequence goes on along the minus strand of APFE031410801.1, from coordinate 45,119 downwards.
CGGACAACCCTATGACTCATTTACAAGCTCGCGCTCCGCGCCCACAAAATGTGGAGGATTTACATTGGATTTAGTCAAAATATGGGCTTTAAGCACAAAACCTTCCCTTGGGGGATCCCACACCCGACAAGCTCCCAACACAAACATCGTGACTCACCCTCGAGTCACTCTGTCGGTGTGGAGATCTTCTCACAAAGACCTCCCAACTCTGCTCAGACCGCTACAAGGTTGGTAGCGCATTAAGTGGTTGTCTACTATGCTCCTGGATGCATTGTTCAAAGACTGTAGTACCTGAACTGCTACCCTGCACCTGGTTATAGTCTCATGCCTCCTTTTAGTTGCCTGGAGCACTAAGACTGTTCTTTGGTCAGCTAGTCAGATAGCCGAGCCACCCGTGTATGGATTCAACTGACTGCCATTCACTTTTCCTGGGAAAGGTTCTCCATTTAACTTCAACAACTGCATTGTGCGACCATCTGTGATTTCCTTAATTCTATACAGTCCCATCCAATGCATTAAACCAGTAAACTCTTGGTGGTAGTCCCCAGGTTTGTCAACGAAATCACACTCATTTTGTTCTATTAGTGCAGTCTTTCTATCAATAAAGTCCTCCTTTATTCCTTCCTCAAGCTTCTTGACTTCTACTTCTACCATGGCGCTTTTCTTCCTCAACTGAGATCTTTCATTCATGACTACTTGGAGCCTAAGGTAACCCTGCTGAATCTCTTCATTAGGTCCCAAGCATTCTTCTTTGAGTTCTTCCAACTGTGCGATCCTTTCTTTTGAGGCTCTGCAATCCAGCATATCCATGGGTGTTGTTATGCGCTGACTAGGCATGATATACTCCATCGGAATTATAGCATTTGCTCCATAGGCCAATGTAAAATGCATCTGTCTTGTCAGTTTCTTTCACGTTGTCCTATAAGCCCATAAAAATGCTGGTATGCACAGGTCCCAATCACTTCGCTACGCATTACATACCTTGTTTAGTGCTTCACACACCTCTTTAAATGCTTCTGCGTGGATAACCTTCTATGTGATCGTTCTCACCACATTCTATCATTCCAACTTGAGGATCTATTGGCGCATTCCCCCCCCAACACATGCTTATTGACCATATCTCCCAACGTGAAGTTCATGTGCATCTACACAGTTTGTTTGCCATATGCCTGTACCCACCTAGACAAATGTGCATGTGGACCATCCTATCCATTCTATTTATCAGCCAATCGCACTTTAGGCTTCCCAAACTGTGTGTGCATCATCTTCTTACATGTGTTCCAGTATTCAAAGCTTCCTTTGTGTGTACCCCACCACCTCACGGGCTTAGGACGCAGTACCCAATTCAAGGCGCGAAAGCATTCCTTTTCCGGCACCTCCCTTTCAAATTTGTCCAAGAAGGTATCTACCTCACTTAACCCATCATAATTAGGTAGATCCCTCACTTCCTTCAATACGTAGCATAACAATCTTGTCATCATATTATAGTTTAGTGTGGTTACCTCGTGTAACCAGTTCTACCGGTGCTCTATCTCCTCATCAGAATTTGACATACAGGAGCTTTCACACTCCCATGAGATCTGTCCGTCTGCGATGGGATTTACCAATCTTTCTCTCGCATGGTTATTTTGTAGATGCAGTCCAAATCATCATCACTTTCATAGTTGCATATCAGCTCTGTATAGCGTGATCCTTCCACAGGGTCCAAAGGTATAACTATGCATAGTGACTTCTCAAAACTCATCTTGCGCTTCTTCAGATTAATCACCCCATTCATGTCAGTGGCCCAATAAATTCCTAAGAGTATGGGGTAGGGATTGTTATCATCAACAATATCTATTACTTCAAAGTTGGTTAGCAAGCTCGCTCCCTCAATATCCACAGTGATTCCCTGCACTCGCCCCATAGCTATTATCTTTTGCTGGTTCGCCATTCGCAACTAAATAGGAGACTATTGTAGCATAGGCCTCCCCATGTGCTCCCATGTCTGCTTCCGCTAAACATTCGCATCTGATCCAAAATCCAAAATTACTTGGTCCATCTCATATTCTCCAATCTGCACGGTTAACCTCATTTCTCTTCTTGTCCTCATCTTATGCTTTCCAATCTTTTGGACTACACGTGGTTCTCCTAGCGTGGTCCCAATGCATCTATTAATGAGTTCCTGCAAGCCTTTTATAGCTTTACTGTCACGCAGTAACTTCATGCATGTTTGCAATAACATCGTAAGCATAGATGGGTCCATTTCTGGCTCCGGTCTATGTTTTCTTCTTGAAGTGGAGGCATCAGCAAAGCTCTTCTTAGCTTCCATAAAGGTTTCCTTAGTGTGCTCCAAATAAAATTCTACTTCTTTCATCGGAGCCTTATGAACCCAAGTATCATCTTCGAGTTGTTTTCCTCTACCATCTCCTATCACGATTCCACTTTGGAGCACAATGTTCACATTTTGATCTTCCTCACGCGGCTCATACCTCATCATCTGTAGGTTCTGAGTTAGGGGAGGTGGTAGTTCTCCCTTGTTGCATATCCTAGCTATCAGCGTAGGACAATCTTCTATCTCATGATCAAACAAGGTGCAATACAAACATGATGGACACGTTCGGTTTGTACAATGATGGGTATAATGTCCTCACCTCCGCAATTGTACCATATCAATAGTCCGCGACCTCTTCCAGGTCCTCCTCCACCTCAGCCTCATCCGCGCCCATGAAATCTGGTTTGCGCCACTCCTGCACTCTATTCTAGGAACCGCATTTCAACCTGAACCTTGTAGTTTGGATTTCTATCCATCATAAACTCATAACTCCTACAAGTGCGCTCATCGTGTCCCACCGACCTAGAAAAATTATAGAACAACTGTTGCAAATTTTGTATATACATCTATAGAAAATGGCAGTTGTCTATAGCATGTTTCCCTCCTATTTGACAAATCGCACACCACAAAGCAGGGGTCGCGCTAGGTCCTACTTTTGCTTCCAGCGTTAACTGCATCGGTCCTCCTCCTGTGAGGAAATTTGTGAACACCGGGTAGTGGTCCTTAGCATGACCCTGACCCTTGCATTTTACGCACCATACCTCTTCACGCACTTCGATCAAGTTGTCCTGTCCTGTTTTAGACTCTACATCTCAAGGCATAAGTTTTTCAACCGCACGTGGATCTGCTAAACTCCCAAGTTAGGATCTTGCATCAGGTCTCATGCAGCCTCATCTCAATCTCTAAGGCCTCTGCCTGAGTCATTAACTTCTGTTGTGATAGTGCACTCCTTAAATGTGGTGTTAATGATGCTACAAACCCTTCGCGATGTTGTCCATCCTTCAAATTCATATTATATTCACGAATTGTACACTTCAGCCTCTGATCTAGCTCTCGAGTCTCGACTGGTGGCATTATGATCTCTTTGAATCCAATGATTGACTACGCCTCTGACTTTGGCCTGGTAAATTCTCTGTTTAGCACTGCTTGGATATCCATGATTCTTGCATTCTGATTGCCATTAGAATGCTTAATATACCAGGTTAGCACGTGGTCCCGCAGGACGCTAACCAATGTTGCTTTCTTTATATTGTCATCTGTAACTCCTTGTGCTTCCCATACAGCTCTTATCACGAACCAAAAATGGTCTAGATCCTCATTTCCTACTCCCTTGAACACAAGCAACTTTATCATGCTTTCCATATTGACTCATGGTGGTGGCGGAGGTGGTATGGGCGAATATGGAGGTGAAGATGGTGAAGTTGGTGGTGGTGGGGGTGGGGTTGGTATGTACGGAATCCTCTTCCTTATCAAATTGATCACACTTCGCGGCAAGACCTTCACGAGCTCTTCCTCATCCCCTCACGGAGGTGAAATCAAAGGGCTATTCTCTGGTCCCTTACTTCCTTTGTTTCTATAGGTTTTTCCACTTCGTGTAGCTCCAAACATCAAGGTAATTGCATAACCCTTTTTTCACACAATAGCATTTTAATCCAAGTATAGCTAACTGAAGTATTTATCATGAACTCAGTAATGAATCCTCCTATAATCCGATCGAGCCAGTGATCAAAAGCATGCATGATCTTATCATCTGACACTTCCAATCTACGCACCAACTCTAGGGTCCACACAATAAGATTGTCGATCTTCCACCTTCATTGGCTATCTGTTAGCTTTGCAATCCACTCCTACAACTCAGTAGGGAAAGATGCAAAGAATATTTCATGGATCTCTGTGTACAGGTGGTAGTCTAACCACTCTTCTTTTGTCAGTCACAGATTCTTGTTCTCCTGCATCGCGAACTCGTGAATCCTCCTGTCCAACCAACCTTCAATTTCCTTCTTAGTTGGATTCTAATGATACGACATTAAACATCTCTATGTAGATTTCGGTCCTGACAATGGAACCATTTGCTGACTTGAGGGGGCCTAACCCAAGTTCAGAGTTAATTAGCCAAACAAATCCCTACACTATTGGCCCTTTCAACAACATCTTGCAGAGCACAGACTGAGGTCTCACTCGAAGCAGTATGGGGGGATACTGGAACCAGGTTTCCACACCCTTGAGATGTTTGAGGGGTCGATTTAATCCAACTTTGAATACCTTCGTGCAAGTCACTTTCACACACTGTCCTGACCTGTGAGATCTTCGCGGTATGTTATAATTGCCCTCACGTAGCCCTAACTAGGGTCTGAGGTTCTTTCGCGCTACTAAGGTAGCAATCTGCGCTATTTCCCCAAGTTACCCCATGGATCTTACTTATCTTCTTATAACTATTAGTTAACTTCACGTAAACAGATACTTTATCTTATATTCACTTAATCAACACAATGACATAAGTTCGCGCATCATATAAATAATAGAAATGTCATTTATACCCAATACATTCAATGTAGAAATCATTAAATAAATACACAGGAATGGTATAAAACTTCTCTTTATTAATGCTTCAATTAGTTATAGACTCAACCTTCCTTGCGCACTCAGCTGCAGCAGTCTGCACACTTAGCTGTGAACTACTAGGCCTCTGTGCACTCAGCTGCAGAGCCTCCTCCTACTCTATGACCCAACGACTCAACTCTACACTTAGATAAGACTCAATTCTTCATATTTTCTCTTTCCATTTCTATTGCTAACTTACAACTTAGAGCCTCACTCTATTTATACAATCCCATGGTCCGCGGACCATGGGTAGATCTCTAAAGCCAACATTACATTACAAAAATGAGGGTGGACAACCCTATGACTCATTTACAAGCTCACACTTTGTGCCCACAAAACGCAAAGTATTTACATCGAATTTAGTCAAAATCTGGGCTTTAAGCCCCAAAACTTCCCTTGGGGGATCTCGCGCCCAACAGAAGGATTGCAGCATATATATTGTCACGAAGTTCATTTTTGAATACATTCTATCCATATTTGGGTGTCTAAGGATATTGATGAGTGACCAAGGGTCACATTTATTGAATAATACCATTGAAGCATAAACTAAGGAATTTCAAGTACACCATCAAAAAATTACCCCATATCACACTTAAGCGAATGGGGGAGTCAAAGGTTTCAACAAAATTTTTGAGAATGCACTCACAAAGGTGTGAAATGTGAATAGGATTCTCTGGGATCTAAGAATTCCAATGGTGTTGTGGGCATATAGGACAACATGCAAGAAATTGACAAGCCAATCATCTTTTAGGTTGGTATATGGACAAGAAGCAGTCATGCCTATGGAATACATTGTGCTGAGTTTAAGAATTTTAGCCTTCACAGATATGGAAGATTATGATATAATGGAGGAGAGGATGGCATAATTGCTTGCTTTGGAAGAGGACAGGTTCATAGCGGGTTTTAATCAACAAGTCAAAAAATCAAGGGAGAAAGCCTGGCATGATAGGTACATCAAGAAAAAATTATTCCTGGAAGGAGATCTTATACTCTTATATGATAGAAAATTCGTGAAGTTCCGAGCAAAATTTAAGACACATTGACTAGGACCATATATCATCAAACGTGTCTCTAATGGTGGTGCAGTTCAGCTCATGAAGTTAAACGGTTAGCTAATTCTAGGGTGAGTGAATGGTAGTAGATTGAAGGTATACAAGGAGGGCTCTGTCCCTAGAGATTCACACTGAAATATGAAAGGAGAAGAGTCTTAGTGCCACCTACAGTTAAAAGTGGGCACTAAACTATAAACTACTATTTAGAAGGGGACATCGAAGAAAAGAAGATTATTGTTCAATATTCAGGGGTATGTCAAATTCTGAAAGAACCGCTTTGAAGAAGGATTACTGCGTGATATTGAGAAGTATGTCGAAGTTTGGAAGAACCACTACGAAGTGTAGATTATTGCACGATTGTAGAAGATAAGCGAAAAAATATGACCGTTGGAAGGAAAGAGATACCGTTAAAATAAAGTTGTCATTAAAAGGCGCGAGAGAAATGCATTTATGAACCATAAGTGGCCAAATCTAGTGCCTTACCTACATTAAATGAGCAAAAACTAAGCCAATTATGAGGGTTGAAATTCAAATTAGCTATAAAGGCCATGTCTTGCACCACATTTTACACTTTGTTGTTTGGAGAATTCAGTTTGAGAATTTGCAACTAAGTGTGAGAGAAGTGAGTTGTTATATGGCTAAGAGAATCCTTAAGGAAATTACTAGAGCATTTGCAAATAAAGGGCTAGTAGGAGTCATGGAAGCCCGAGGTGGTCAAACTGGAGCAATGAATGTACCCATGTCCACAAGGCACATGAAGTTGTCGCCGAAACAAGTAGTTATAGGAGGACAACCCAAGAAAATATCTAAAAATAGGACAACTGAAAGAGTAGAGCTGATAACTCCCAAGGAAGAAGACAACAAAAGAGCAGCAGATGAAGCCAAAGCAAGATAAGAAACCCAAGGAGAAGGTGAAGAAGCCAGTACAATAAGAAGAACTAGAGGAAATCCATGACAGTGAGGAGGATGCTGAGATGCCTCAAATAGAGATAGAGGGCACAAAAATTCCTTCTGTACTGCCACCATATTTTCCATCGAGAGAAACAAGTGCTAAGTAGGTCAAGGATCCAAAAGATGCGAAGTTCGGCAAGTTCTCAACATTACTACTAGAGAAAGTGTCATTTAAAGGAAAAGTGTTGTGGAAAATCCTGCAACTGAAAATGGAAGATTAGGACTTTATTGACAGAACTAAATATCCGTAGTTCAAACCAAGCAAGTACCTACACCAGGTTTATTATTCATAAAGAGGAGTTACAAGGTTGGAGTCACACCGATGGGCTGCAGGGTTGTAGAGATCAGGCTTGCTAAACATGATATATGTGCCACACTTCGGTAGAAGCACATCTAACAAAACATGTGTATGACAGTTATTAGAATTGGTGCATAATGGATGCCTCTAGCTGGGGACAAGGATCACAATTGACAAAATGTTGATCAGAAGGATTACATGATTTCCCCACTAAGGAAAGGACCCCACTGAAGATTTTGTTGGTAAAAACCAAGACAAGACAATGGCACAATCCAGGAAGGAAAAGTTTAATATTATCAACAAGTCATGTGGTTATGATATCAACTCTATTAGCGATCAAGGGATGTGCTACACCACACATATTTTAGTAGGGAAAATAATGATGAAGTGTAGAGCAAATGAAATTCTCGCAACCATGGTTTCTTTGGCTACTCAGTGCAATAATGGGGTTCTATTCAACTGGGTCTGGTACTTATGCAGGGAGTTTTTTTAGGATTGTCGGGAAGCGTATGAGGAAGGGAAGAAATTTCATTACGCATGGTTGATCTTGATCATCACGCTGATCACATGGAAGGAGCCAGAGAACTCACGATTTCCTCTTGTTAAAACAGATGTATGTGAAGCTACGCAGTATGCCTCACTGTGGCATACTAAGGAGTCATTGTGCACGTAGGAGAAAATACTAAGGTATCTTTGTGCTCGTAGGAGAACATAATTTTCTTTGTGTTATTGAGCATGGATTTTCACATGATTGTAAACCAATATCCCAGGTTATCACCTAGTTTGTGTGAGTAGTACTACAACATCGCAACATTCAAGGCTTATTTTCACAAAATCTACATAAAGGCATTGAAGTGTCCAATGAAGACATGGCACCCTCTACCATAATTGGTCACTGAAGACGACCTGCTCACAGTAATACAACAATGGTCAACTGAAGGGATGACCCTAATCATAGATGACATTAAAGAAACAGGAAGCACCACACAACATAATCTATTGTTGAATGTTAGTTTTGTTGTGTTAATTTCAACTTCAAATTTATAAACAAATGATTCTCAATTGCTTCATGTGCATGGTTCTCTTATGGTGTTTGTGATTGGAAACAGGTAAATTTTATCAAGTTTTATGTGAAATGCGTGAGCAAAATAGCATGAAAAACAAGTGTTGAACAATAGCATTGAAAAGTACAGCAAAACATCAACATGAACACTTAACGCAGTGTTTTGATGAAGGAGTTCACCCCTCCTGAGCTACATCCCCTTGGTCCAGATTCCATGGCTTGGGCCTCTATATTACCTCAATATCAAAAAAATGTTGTTTACAAAGCTCTACTACTCCTGAAAATTGTTTCAATGTGTTCAGAATGCTCAAATTAGCTAGGAACACCTTTTCTTGAGCTCAATTTGGTCGAATTTTGCTCTAGTTATGGTCAAAATTGTTTTCTCCTAGTAATACTCCACTAAAACTAGAGAAAATCCAGTTAATTTCACTAAACTTGGAGTTTCTGCCGAATTTGGAGGAGTCCACCAAAACACCACCGAATTAAACTCTACTTTAATTAATATAAAACTTGGATTAATTAATGGTTAATTGAGTTTAGCACTAACACTACACATTTAAATGACATGGTTAGGCTTACCCATTAGAACTAGTGGGTTGAGGGGACATGTGTGGCATTAACTGTGAGTGGTTAGGTGCATTGTCTGTGCGGTTTCCTGACTGTTACCGTAGTCGTTACATTATGGCGTGTTCACATGTTGTAATAAATGTTAACGGCTACGTCTAGTGTTGGGTATTGATAACCATAACTGTAACTGCCCGCCGGAGGAGTGTTCACATGGGAGGGTTGGCCTGTGAGCTGGCCCTCCTAACCCCAAAAACTCAAAATGTTAATCTTTAAATATATGTGTACAACTATATAAGTTAAGATCTAATGTGTTGTGTAATATTATATCATGGGCACTGTGGGGGCGAGGTCGTGGGTTCAACTTTGCTGACCTGCCCAAAATTTTCCTGCACTACGCATCGAGCCGACCTTTGGGAGGGACACGTGGCAACCTCTAAGTTTTCCATGTGTCCCATCCTCATGGGTCTACCATTAACCAATAAACACTTGCTAATGCACCAACATACAAACCAAAACCATCTGACACTTGTTGAAACCTGATATGATGTTGACTGAACTTTGACCCTACCTAGTCACCTGCCATGTCAGTAGTACGGACTATTGACTATGCGGTGACTGTACATTTTTTTGCAAAATTTATTTTTTTTGGAAAAGTGGACAGAATGTGATATCTTCCTCATAAGAACTCAGTTTTCAGTGAAATGAGTTGCATTGGGATCGTTTCGTCAAGACAGATGCGGTCATTTAGGTTTCAAGCCAATCTGAGAAATCTGATTTTAAGCTAAACACTAAGCGCCTAATCATTCCTCCCCACTAAAAGCCTCTTGGACCCAAAAATATACTATAATTTGTTCATCAGGTGAGGGTACAACTCCCTCAGCTTCTCTATTTGTAACCATGTGTCTTTAGAATGCTTTTTTCCCTTGAGTCCCACTCTAAGGTATTCGACATTCCCTCTCTTCGAAGTTCTAGTTCTTCTATCAAGTATGGGATCCTGCTGAAGTTCATGAAGATATTCTGGCGAGAAATCATCTATTGATGGCGGCTAAACATACTCTCTTTGATCATAAATAAAAGGAGGCTCAAACAATCTCAAAGTCTCAACATTAACAACAAAGTATATTTGCATATAAGGAGGCAAATCTAGCTTAAATGCATTGTTACCAATCTTTCTAGAATTTTAAAAGGACCATAACGGATTGGATTAAGCTTTTTACCTTCCCCTTAAAGTCTCCCTTTGCTCATATATAACCAAAATTCGTCTACAACTTGAAATTTGTGATCAGTATGGTGTTTGTCATGCATTTCCTTATAGCTATTATGGCTTCTTTCAAGTTGTTCCTGCACTGTGTGATGTATCAACTAAATTTTCTCTATGAACTTCCTTGCCTTATTGATGTCTCTATGACTATTAATGGTGACATCTTTCTCAAATATGAATTCTAATGGTGATCTTGGCAAGTTCCCAAAACATGCCTCAAATGACGATGTATTTGTGGAAGAATTCTTTGCCCTGTCACATGCATGATGTATGTAATGCAACTGTTCATCCCACAACTTGGGATGTTTGTTGCAATATCCTCTAAGAAGATGAATTATTGTCCTGTTGACCACCTCATTTTTTCCATCTATTTTTGGATGAAAGGTTGTATTCTTCTTCAACTTAGTGTACATCATGTCCCATAAATTTGACCAAAAATTCCCAACAAATTGAGAATCTCGATCACTTACAATGGAAGTAGGAAGACCAAAACGAACCCAAATGTTTGGAAGAAAAGGTGAGTTGTTTGTTTAGTTCTAATTTTCTTTTTACATTGTGTTAGTATGCACATTTTTTTGAACCTGTCTACAATTACATATTAGTAATCATGACCTTTCCTTGACAATGGAAGACCTCACACAAAATCCATTGAGATACTCTTCCATGGACGTGAAGGTACTGGAAGTGGAGTGTATAATCCTAGTTTCCTATTGCTAGGCTTACTTGTTGCACACAAATAATATCCTCTAATGAAATGAGATACATTATCAAACATATGTGGCCAATAAAAATACCTTTGGAGATTTTCTACAGTCTTGCCTACACCAAAGTGTCTAACAATCAATGAAGTGTGCGCCTCCCTTATGACATTGTTTCTTTCTCCCTGTGGAATACATAACTTGCCCAAGTGATACAACAAATTTTTATGTACATGGTAATCTAACTCTTCAATTTGGTTCCTTGACTCAAGCTTGCATACACATCTCAAAAGGCATTATCATACATTGCATATTTCTCAATGTAACTTTCATGCAAAATAGAATTGTGTTTGAGTAAAATAGATGCATTTATAATAAGCCTAGAAAGAATATCAGCTACCTTATTGTAGATTCCCTTTTTGTACTTGATAACCAAATGAAATTTTTGTAGAAAACCCATCCATATGAAATGTCATGATTGCTGCAACTTTGACTGTCACTATAAGTACTGCAATGGTTGATGGTCGGTATGGCTAATGGTCTCCTTTCCCATCAAATAGTGTTTCCATTTTTTGACACTTTGTACCAATGAGTAAATTTCTGTCATAAGTGGGATAGTTAGTCACAAGTCCATTAAAAACTTCAAAATGAAATTAAATGGGATTACCATGCTGCATAATAATTTCCCCCATGGTGTAATCACTAGCAACCGTTTGAATCCCAAATGGTTGTCTAAGATCCGAAAGAGCCAATACCAGTGTTGAACTGATCTTTTTCTTTAAACAATAAAATGATTTATGTTTTAAATCTCCCCAATGAAAGACTTTCTTGACACTAGTCAGTGCATATAATGGAGTTGCAATGTAAGAAAAATTAGCAATATTAAATTTTCTCCAATATTGTGTTGCCCCTAGAAAGCTTCTTACCTCTGTAGCTGTATTGGGCTTGGGCCAATTTAGAATGACTTCAACCTTATACGGATATATCTTCAGCTCACCTCCTCCAACAATGTATCCCAAATACACTAAAGAATTCTTGCCAAATTCACACTTTGACATCTTTAAAAACAACTGTTCTTTTCTCAAGACATCAAGTATTTTGTTCACATGCATGACATGTTGATCTCTAGATTTGCTAAATATGAGAATATAATCTAAGTAAACAATGAAAAAGTCATCTAGAAATGGTCTCAATACATCATTCATAACTCTCATGAAAGTAGCTGGAGCATTTGTAAGATCGAAAGGCATAACAAGCCACTCAAACAATCCTTGTTTAGTTCTAAATGTGGTTTTCCAAATGTCCTCTTCAACTATTCTAACTTGATGATAACACTTTGTAAGTCTAAATTAGTGAAATACTTTGCATACCTCAACTGATCAAGAAAAAATCATCAATTCTTGGGAGTGGATAACAATTACTTGTCGTGATTTTTTCAGTGCGCAGAAATCCACACACATGTGCCAAGTCCCATCCTTCTTTGGCACCAAGACGATGGGTGAACCACGTGGTGAAGTAGATGGCCATATGATAGCTTTTTCAACAATTCTTGAATTTTATTCTTGATTTCCATTCTCTCCATAATCGACATGTGATACATGCCAATGTTTGGAAGTGGAACATCTTGCTGTAGCTATATCTCATGCTGAATTTCCCTCTTGGAAGGTAATCCTTTGGTTCCTAAAGCATCTCACCATGCTTACTTACCATATCAAACAAATCAAATTTTAATTTGTCATCACAACCTTCAAAATATTCATAATCAATATCGTTATTTTTCTTGATCATGAGAAGCACAAAATTTTTACTTGCATTTACTAATCTCTTCATTTGCCTTGCATTAACCAAAGGAATGTTTATATTTTTTTCGATGGGCTCTCACAATGTACTCCACCCCATTCTTGAGTAATAATTATTTGTTCTCATGGCTATAAAATACAACTTTCCTATCATACAAATCAGGACTACCCAAAATTATTCTTGATATGTCAAGTGGAACTACATCTAACTCAACTTCATCAATGAACATTTCAGTAATGGCGAACTTGAATAAGCACTTCCTTGTAACCTGTAAATTTGCACTATTGACTATCCAAACCAATGGATATGGCTTATGATGAGTTACAATTTCAAGGTTAAGCTTTTTGACCAAGTCTTCTGAAATTAAGTTTGATTGTGACCCACAATCAAATAATGCATCAATCTTCATATGATTTTAAATTACCCTTACATGGAACAATTCTATTCTTGATTCTTCATTTGGAGTGTTGTTATGACTATGTGAGGAACTAATGCTTGCAACAATTTCTTTTCCTTTTGTGACCATGGCTGAAATCTTGGTCTCATCACCAAAATATAATCAAATATCATGTTGTGTGGTAGCGATCATCTTTTATTTTCCATTATTGTTTGGTTTCTTAGACCTTAGTTCGGAATGTAATTTCCAACAATGGGCTTCATCATGCCAAGCTTTGGAACAATTTTGGCATATAGTTTTCTCCCCTTCTTTCTTCACTCTTGCATTCTTCTTTTCCTTCCATTTTTCCTCCCTTCTCTTTCTCCTTACCCTTGAATGGCATCTTCTTACTACCCTCTTCCTAAATTTTCTTTCCTCTTACTTCAAGATGCATGGCTTGCACACATACCTCATCCAAATTTCTTGGATTGAACACAAGGATAGTATGTTCTAAGTAGGAATGTAAACCCCCAATATATTTCAACAGTGTATCTTGGGAATTCAAGTTTACTCCTAACAACAAATCCCTCTTTATAAACTCTTGGGTATATTCTTGGACAGTTTGGCCTTTAAGTTGCCTAAAATTCTGCCAAATCATAATGGATTTTTGCATATAGGATAAATGATAAAACTATATTTTAATTATAGAAACAAATTCAACCGAAGAAATGGATATCTTACCATGAATTCGCATTTCCTCTTAAGTCTTTGCTTCCCACCAGATTAATGCTACTCCTTCTAGCCTCAATGAAGCCAACTAGATCTTTAAGTCATCTTCTTGAAGGTTATTAATTCTTCAATAATCCTCCAACAGTCGAATCCAATTTTCTAACTTTTCTACATTAACCTCACCATTGTACATGGGAAGTTCAACCTTAATGTCTAATTCGAGTAAGGGAGTTTTTTCCTTTAAGGTTTTTGAATGAGTATGAGCATTTTTTGTTGTGGAAGTGGAAGATGTTGTTGTTTGAGATGTTGAGGATGATGAAGATGATGAGGAAGATGAAGATTGTGGAGATGGATGAGGCTTTCCTCCATTACCCTTTGAATCCTTCTTATCATCTTTTTTATCTCTTGAGCTTCCCTCTCCATTAGGAGGCTTAGAACTCTCTCCAGCCATTCTAATGTTCCTCTCTTCATAGAGGACTCTAACCATGTCAGCTAAGTCATAGAGAGATTTCTTGAATGCTTCCTCTTCTGAAAGACCTTCAGTCTCTCTTCATCCAAACATGATGGCTTTGGATTCAAGCTCAGCTTCTAGTACTGCTTGTACCTCCTCAATCTCAATTGAAGGTAAAACTTGAGGTGCTTCAAGTGCAACTAAAATTAGAACTTTGGACGGAGATTGTGGCCTTGTGGCTCTCCTTCTTCTGGGAATTATCTTAGGAGTTGCAACCAATAGCTTCACTTCTCCTCTCTGCAACTTTAACCTTGTAAGCATCACAATTTTTCAACCATTAAAACCCTACTTTCACAAAACTAAAGAAATCAAGCAATTAAAACCTTTCCTCTGATACCAACTTGATCTATTGTTGAATGTTAGTTTTGTTGTGCTAATTTCAACCTCAATTTATAAAAAATGCTTATCAATTACTTCATGTGCATGGTTCCCTTATGGTGTTTGTGATTGGAAACAGGGAAATTTTATCAAGTTTTATGTGAAATGCATGAGCAAAATAGCATGAAAAACAAGAGTTGAACAGAAGCAATGAAAAGTACATCAAACCATCATCATGAACACTTAACATAGTGTTTTGATGAAGGAGTTCACCCATCCTAAGCTACATCTCCTTGGTCCAGCTTCCATGGCTTGGGCCTCTATATTAGCTCAATATGTCAAAAATGTTGTTTACAAAGCTCTACTACTCCTTAAAATGTTTCATTGTGTTTAGAATGCTCAAATTATCTAGGAACACCTTTTCCTGAGCTCAATTTTCTCGAATTTTTCTCCAGTTATGGTCAAAATTGTCTTCTCCTAGTAATCCTCCACTAAAACTGGAGGAACTCCAGTTAACTTCACTAAACTTGGAGTTTCCACCGAATTTGGAGGAATCTGCCAAAACATCATCGAATTAAACTCCATTTTAATTAATATAAAACTCGAATTAATTAATGGTTAATTGAGTTTAGCGCTAACACCACACATTTAAATGACACGGTTAGGCTTAATCGTTAGAGCTGGTAGGTTGAGCGGACACATGTGGCATTAACTGTGAGTGGTTAAGTGCATTGTTTGCGTAGTTTCCTGACTGTTACCATAGTCGTTACGTTATGGTGTGTTCAAATGTTGTAATAAATGTTAATGGGTACATATAGTGTTGGTCGTTTATAACCATAATCATAACCGCCCGCCAAAGGAGTGTTCACATCTCTTAACCCCCAAACCTAAAAACTGTAAGCTTTAAATATATGTAGACAACTATATAGGCTAAGATCTAATGTTTGGTGTAACAGTATGTCATGGGCACTATGGGGGTGAGGTCACGGGTTCAACTATGCTGACCTGCCCAAAATTTTGTTGCCCTGCGCACCAAGCCGACCTTTGGGGATGGACACGTGGCAACCTTCGAGCTTGCCAATTGTCCCCTGCTCATTGGTCTACCATTAACCAATGAAAACTTTCTAATGCACCAACCTGTAAACTAATTACCATTTTACACTTGGCAAAACCTAATAGGATGTTGAACAACTTTTGATTCTATCGAGTCACCTACCACTTCAGTAGTATGGACTACTGACTGTGTAGTGACTATACATTTTTTTTTGCAAAATTTCTTATGGTTGGCAAAGCAGACATAATGCGATATATTCCTCATACGAACTTGGTTTTTAGTGAAGTGAGTTGTGTTGGGATCATTTCGTCGAGACAAACATGGTCGTTTAGGTTTCGAGCCATTTTGAGAACTTCGATTTTTGAGCTAAATACTGAGTGCCTGATCACAGCACATGGATCTAAGTGGGACAAACAAAGGGAAATAAGTAGAGGAAACAGAGCCAGAGACAGAGCTAAATACATATCCAAAGACAAAAAAAGATACCGAGGACCCTCTCAACGACATGGATCCAATAGAAGAATCACCATTCATCATCAAAAACAGGATACCTACAGTAACTACATTGAGCCCAAGGAAGAAATAGAAGGTGAGAAAATATAAGGGCATGCTGTCACTTGTCCTCACTGATGGGGACATTGATGAGATTTGGGAGAAGGTCCAAGAAGTAACGGCTAAGACTTGGGATAAGATCAATGATCATTACAAAATGAATTTGACAAAGGTGCAGCAAGAATCGCAGAGTTAAAGGTACTGGCATAGACAGTCAGACATCCAACATAGATAGGTCAGCTACCGTAGCAAGAGTGATGAATAGAAACAAAATTCTAAGTAAGCATTTTGCAGGTACTTGCTGGATCATTCAATTTGAATCAATAGATGATCGAGAACGAGAAAAATCCTGGGACATTGTCAACATGAACATTGCCTCATTGTCGATTTAGGTATTACATGAGCTCCATCAAAGTATTGTCGATGAACTGAAGGAGCGAGAACAACACACTTCGTTGTTAAGAATTCAAGAGGAGAAGGATAGAGCTTTGCTGAAGAAGGAGCTCGATTAATTGATAATGGAAAGGGATGGAGCACACCAAGAACAAAAACAACTAGAAAAAATCATTGCAGATACTTGTAGCACAGTTCCGGACATGAAGGTTTGTGAAGAGGAGTCACCAAAAGAGAAGGCCTTGAAGCTTGCCCTTGTGATAAGGGACTTTAGAATAATCTCATAGAGATGAAATTTGAGTATGAACTTAAGATTACTAAGCTGCAAATGAGGTTGCCACCAATCATGCCACAAAAATAATGTGAGAAGAGGGAAAAGGATTTGAAATCTGCACTGAAAGGCATCTCTAACATTGTGGTGGATTGTGCCACACTACTAGATGGAACCATGCTGATTTGGAACTCACTATAGGAGGATCCAAATATTCAGAGGATTGAAGAGGAGCTACAGACAAAGTAGAAGTAGCAAGAAGAGATCCTAGCAACTAGGAAGACCCTACCAATCTCATAGAGGCTTGCCAACATCACTGAAGGGAAGAATCTCCATAAACATATTGAAGATCTTCAAAGGAAAGTGAATATTTTGACAGTCACAGGACTCAGCCATGGAAGGATGAGGCCCTCTAGCTTTCGCAAGAAGTAGATGAAAGGCTATGGGAGCTACGATAGAGGGAGAAATAAATGTTGTAGAAGATTGTTAGATCAACCACAGAGTAATTGCTGGAAGAAGCGTGCCGACAGGAAAGAAGGTAGCAGAAATAGTCCAGCAACACAATTCCATCTACAATGGCATCACAACAAAGAACAAGGGCACCGCAGTTGAGTGAATCAGGATGAGTCACATGTGAGTGTTGGGGGCTTGTTGGGCAGAACCCAACTTGGTCCAATTTTGGTCAACGACTCTGCATTTGAATGAGAGGAGTGTAGTGTCCTGTCTAGGGTGCTAGACTAGGCTATATTTATTATCGACCAGGATGCGTAGACTTAGAGGCATGCGTCTAAAGTATATAGACATAAAGGATTATTAGCTAAGTGGTTATGATGGTAGGTCACAGGACTTCTTTACGGAAGATTGAGGTATGTTACCTATCACCCAAACAATTAGGTCACTCAGTTAATCTACCTAATTACAGCACTGTCATTCAATTCATTTACCAAATTAAAACGTTGTGTATCACTGCAAATGAAGATTTTAATCCCCTTACAGAGACACCATGCATAAAACCCCTGTTCAGCAAATACTCAGCACTCATTAACATTCATGCAAGATAAAAATATACAGAAATCGTAAGCATACTTTGAAATGATAACAGGGTTCATGACATTGCCTTAAAAGACAACAAAGGATCGAATCCCTTACAGGATACGATTCACGATCTCAGTGATGAACTGTTCAAGTGCTATCATAAACAAAAACCATACACATTTTATTGAAATCAACAATCAATTCTAATCACTGCGCATATCATTTAATACCCTAAGTTGCAAATGAAAAGAAAATAACAGTATACCAAGTTAACGCAGGGCCCGTCCGTGTTCCAGAGGTATACTGGACTGTGATCAACCAATTATGAAATCAATGCAACAAGGAAAGATCGTGACTGAAAATTATGTCTTTGATATTAATTTCAAACCCTGTTTCCAAAAAGAAACAACAATGATGATCCACTGACTCAGAACTGTGTTTACATATGGTCTTACAACCCTTACATTTCGAAAACGAATGTACATTCATGATGTGGCTGTTGCCGCTTTTACCATGTGGTGATTTTTTTAAAATGTTTCTATCCTAAATTAATTTCAAAAAGGAACAAAACTAAATCGATTTAGAACGCTTTGTTGTTGCTGCCTTTGTAACCAACATGCTATACTTTGACCTTCGTTGACCGCGCATGTAGGAGGGTCAATTCTGCTGTAGGATAGGTATTCGTCCATGCTTGGACATTATGCTTTTCATCCCTACCCTTCGCTCTAGCCTAGCTGTCATGCCACATGTCAAACAATGAACCAATTACAAGATGTTGGAACTTCCTGTAGCCATTTTACCAAAAATTCCTAATTCGTTAACATAAAACTCCTAAATCAATTTTAATGCATTTTAATAACTATAGGACTATTAACTAATCAATTTTCAAGGGATCTGAGAGATATATGATGGAAAGAGGTAGGAAAATGATATGTTTTAGGAGGAAAAAGGAGGTCATGGAATGGTACCAACATCTCTCCCCGACTTAATGAATTAGCATGTCCTCATGCTAACCCCGACGTGCTTCCCTTGAACTCTGTCCCTGCCTGTACCTCTGCTACCTTTAGCAATGTGTCCACATTCTTTTTCACCTAGGCATCTTTCTGACCATGGAGCTCCTGCTTTAATCTTTTGTATTTTTCTTTGAGGGTCTTATTTTGATTGTACCACTTAGTGGCCCACTTATAAATATCTGTTTTCTCAGCCTCTAGTTCATTGATTCGCTCCCTTAACTTTTCATTCTTCTTTTGAGTCTCTTTACTCTGTGCTCGGAGCATTTCATTTTCTTTCTTGATAACTTTTTCCAGCATATTAGCCTCCATGAGTTCTTCCTTTAATTTCTCAATTTGTTTCTCCAGTTTCTTCAGTTTCTTAATGGGAGGTGGTGAACCTTTTTCTTGCTTGTTATTGCTTTCAACCTCTATATCAGCTCCTGGTCCTGGTGGTGAGTGGTCACTACTCTGAATATCCATTGGTATAGGTGCATTGGATTCAAGCTAGTCTTCTTGTAACTGGGCTTTTGGTGCTCTCCTTGTTCTTCTTGAATAAGTGGTGAAAATTTTATCTTTCTTTGCCTTCTTAGCATTTTGTTTTCTCATTTGCCTAGTCCTTATGCTGCTCACAGGTGGCGGCACCATGCTTGCTTTGGATGTTGGGATCTCTTCATCGATGTCCTTCATGAATCCTGAGTTCTCCTGTGATTCTTCTTTGTCTTCTTCATCTTTAATTTGGTTAGCAGCTAAGAACTCCTTCCACATTTTCCCTCTTTTCTGCAATTCATGCTCAATAAGAATTTTAATTAAGCCAAAGTGATATTGGCTCTTGTCTTCATTTCCCTTCTTCTTTTGGATGGTCTTCGACATCTTAGTTAGGCTTTGTAATAGAAAATATGGTAGACTGATAACACACTGCCTTTTCAAGTGTAGCAATAATTTAATATGGTGTAGATAGACAATACTGTAACGGCCTTCGCAGGTTACGAATTTTTGGAGGATATAGACCATCTCATCCCAGGGATGCACCAACCAACTCCTTGGGACGCCTTTCTTCCAATTAAATGATGAGATTCTGGATCTAGACATAAATTGAGTCCACGAATTCTTTTTAAATTGCTTTGTCTTAAAGTACTTCTCCCCTTCTGGGCTGATCCCTATTGACTGGGCAATGGTGTCTTCTGAAACCCTGAATGAGAAGTTACCTATCAGGGCTTTCTATCCATTGAATGTGAAAGCGAATTGTTTGGTAACCTCTTCATTACTTCCATGAAATTTCTCTAAAAAGGGCAACCATTGTATCTCTTTGAGAATCGAAATGCAATCTTCATGATATTGAGAACTGTCGAACATGCTCGGCTCGACCCTATTGGTCATTTTGGCAGAGGGTCGTGCTCTAACTCTTCTCTGTTTATGTTTTGCAATTTTAACAAAGAAATTTCAATTTATTACCTGGTGGCGTCGCTCCCTTAATATCCAGTATGATGCTCGGTCGACTGTCTTGTGACTTTGGTGGGAGTCGAACCCGAATGGTTATATTCCCCTCTTGTGGCGCTCACTGCTTTCAATCCTTACTATGGAAGTCACGGGAGTTAAATGCCAGCGTGAACAATCTAAAAATGATGGTGAAATAACCAACTACTCTTACTTCATAGCGTATTCATCTTTGGAAATAGGGGAATGGTTGTACCGCTTATATAAATGCCATCATAGGAGCGTTGGAAGCGTATATGCAATACTGGGGTATGATTTCAGGGAGTCCTCTGAATCATTTAGCTGCGTCAGGTGGTGGAATCATAATTCGGCCATATGGAATACAATGAATAGGCCCGCTTTAACATCTGTCTCTTTACCCTCATTTTTTTTTAAAAACACAATCCACCACGTGTCCTGTTTCTATTGGTACTCGGCCAAATGGAGGATGTTGGTATGGCTGTAGGATGCGTTTGGCATAACAGGGTTGATATGAAAAGGGTAATGGATTTAGAGGTAAGAAATAGGTTGAAGTATGAAAGATCAGTGAGATAAGGGATGATGGAAAATGTAGTGCCCTTGAAATCGATCATAACAGTCACAGTCATTAAATTTAACATTAAAAATTAATCTAAGAAATTAAATGTTAAGAATAAGGAACATATTACACTTTTGTTGGCTGTTTTTGCATTGACATGCTGAGTAGGACTAGTCTCTTTTGACTATTCTTTGTTTTTCATAACAGGTACCCTGAGATAGATTTGAATGCAACAGGTCCCTCTGAAATCTTGAAGATGTTCATGCAGCTCCTTATATGTATACAGGTTCTTTGATCTTGGGTATTTGATGGAGTCTTGGTGCCCAGCAACCTGTGAATCCTTGTAGAAACTTGATGAAGCTTTGTTGAAGTAACCCTGAAGTAACAATCTCTTAACAAGTCTCTTTTATGTGTCTTAAACAGGTCCCATTACTGCTGCTATTGATAGCATGGTCTTCTGGACAGAACAGGTCCCCCTGCATAATGTTTATAACTAGGTCCCCCTAAGATAAAACAATGACAAAACAACTTATTTATTGAAATCTGGAATGCTGGAACAAACTGCTTTGAAAATTTATAGTGAGGATATGAGATAAGAAATCTTTAAGAATTTACAATGGAGAGATAAAAGAACAAAATGATGATTCTTCTCTCCCCTTCAAAAGTTTTGAATTGTCCTCAAGTCATTATTCAGTTGATAAATCAAACAGTGAACAAAATAAAGAGAATTCTTACCCGCCAACGAATTGGTTTTCAAGTAAGAATTCTGGGTTAGAGTGTGCGAGAGGCTGGTTTTCACATCTAACCCATTATTATATATTTTATTTTATTATATATATCTATATAATATATATATATATATATATAATATATATATTATATATATATATATATAATATAAATATATATATATATATATATATATTTTAGTTTTTGTTTTTTTTTTTGTTTTTTTTTGTTTGTTTTTGTTTTTTTTTTTTAATTTCGAAATTGAAAGGAAATGAACTAAGTCAGGGATACTGTAGCTGAGGGCTATAGTATCTCAACCTCTCTTTGTTGAGATACTGTTTGGAAAAAATCTTGCTTGCTGGTGGGCTTAGTGTATAGTTTCAGGTGATGACCATTGACAGTAAAGGAATGACCTTCTCCATCAATATTTTTGAGCTTGACTAAACCATTGTCGTAAGCCTGAACAATTTGGTATGGGACCATCCAATGGGCGGTAAACTTGGCTTTATGATCTCTGAATTTAGAGTCAAAAAGTAAATCCCAGTCACCTTCCTTGAACTGCTTCTTCTTGATATGTGCATGATGCCACTGCTTCCTTTGTTTTTGCATGAGGATTGTGGTTTCCTCTGCTTGCTGCCTCATTTCATCCAGCTGGTTCAACTACTGAATTCTTTCTTGTTATGCTTCGTCCAAGTCAATTTGCAAATCTGCAACTAGTTTAAAAGTATGTATTTGAAACTCAATAGGAAGCATTACCTCTTTGTCGTACACCAACTGATATGGTGTAAATCCTGTAGTATCCTTCCACGTAATTCTGTAAGCCCAGAGTGCATCTTTGAGCTTCTCTTCCCAATTCTTCCTGTTCATTGCAACAGTTTTAGTAATGATCCCTTTCAAAGTTTTGTTTGTGGATTCCACTTGCCCATTGGCCTGTGGATGGTAAGGTGTGCTTCTCCTATGCTTGATTTGGTATTTGTCTGTGATGTCCTTCACTAACTTTGAGGTGAATTGAGTACCTTGATCAGTCACTATCTCCCTTGGTACTCCATACCTCACAAAAATCTCTTCAAAAAGGAAATTTACCACTGTGTGTTCGGTGGCTCTAACCAGTGCTTTTGCTTCAGCCCACTTTGTGACGTAATCAGTGCATACTAAGATGTACTTCTTACCATTGGAGGTTGGGTTAATGGGTCCTATAAAGTCTAGAGCCCATTTTTCAAATGGCTCTAGGTGAACTTGGGGCTGAAGGGGCATCTCGTCTGTAGCTGTTGGCCTGCCCATTCTTTGGCAGTTGTCACAACTCTTCACATACTTCTTGGCATCCTTGAAAATGGATGGCCAGTAGTATCCAAGAGTAAGAACTTTGAATGCTGTCCGCTTAGCTGCAAAATGCCCACCACACGGTTCATCATTGCAAGATTTTAAAATATCAATTACCTCATCATTTCTTACACATCTTCTAATGATCATATCATAGCCAGTGTAAAATAAATCGCCATTAAGCCATGAATATATAGCACTTTGTTTGACTAGTCTCTTCTTTTCCTTTGCAGTAAAGTGTGGAGGTGTCCTTCTTGTAGACAAATAATTGGCCAAATCAGCATACCAAGGATTTACTATGGGAATTGCAAATAAATTTTCATCTAGAAAAGAATCTTCAACCGGAACAACCTCACCTGGATTTTGCAGTCTAGAAAGAAAATATGCCACTTGATTCTCTTTACCTGGTCTATCTAACATTGTGATGTTAAATTCCTGTAACAATAATAACCATCTGGTAACTCTGCCACACTAGTTATTGGTTTATTCATTAAATGTTTAATGGCAGAATGATCAGTATGTACAAAGACTTCATAACCAGTTATGTAATGTCGGAATTTTTTCACAGCATATATGATAGCAAGTGTTTCCTTCTCTGTGGCTGTGTAGTTTAACTCTGCAGGTGCTAGATTTTTGCTAATGAAGTAAATGGCATAAGTACAAGATTCCTCTTTTTGGCCTAATGATGCACCCACTGCAGTGTCAGATGCATCTCTAAAGATATGAAATGGTAGGCTCCAATTAGGCCCTCTCAAGACTGGTGCGGTTGATAACTTCTTTTTGAGTAGTTCGAATGCTTGTTGGCAGTTCTCATTCCAATTGAAAAGTACATCTTTTGTTAGAAGTTTAAACAAAGATAAAGCTATTTTACTAAAATGTTCAATAAACCTTCTGTAATAGCTTGCATACCCAAGGAAACTTCTTACCTCTCTTTGATTTTGTGGAATTGGCAAATCAACAATGATCTGGATCTTTGTTGGGTCGACTTTGATGCCTTGAGAAGAAATATAGTGGCCTAACACTATCCCTTCGTTTAAAATCATAAAGCACTTTTCATTGCTGAGGGATAGATTAGCTTCAATACATCTTTTCAAAACTCTCTCAAGTTTCTCTAATGCATGTTCAAATGAATTGTCGTATACTGAAAAATCATCCATGTAAACTTCAACACAATCATGAACTAATTTAGCGAAAATAGCTAATACAGCTCTCTGAAATGTAGCTGGAGCATTGCAAAGTCCAAATGGCAAAACATTGTAACATAAGTGCCCCAAGGACAGGTGAATGTGGTTTTGTCCTGGTCTTCTGAGGCTATCTTGATCTGGTTGTAGCCACTGAAACCATCAAGAAAAGAAAATGATGATTTTCGAGCTAGGGTGTCTAACACTTGGTCAATAAATGGTAGTGGGAAATAATATTTGAGCCTTGCTTTGTTCAATTGTCTATAATTAACACAAATGCGCCAATTACCATTTTTCTTGGGCACTATAACCAATGGGGATACCCACTGACTGTCATAAATAGGATATATAAAATTAACTCACAATAGTTTTTGCAATTCTTCTTTGACAATATCTTGGAGCATGGGGTTCATCCTTCTCTGTGGTTGCCTCACTGGTTTGATAGTACTATCCGTGTAAATATGGTGAGTGCATGTGTCAGGGTGAATCCCATGCATATCGGTGTAGTCCCAAGCAAAGGCTTTCTGGTATTTTCTCAATAGTCGAATCAATTTCTCTTGTTGAGATGAATCTAGATGATTGCCTATGTTCAGAGTTTTCCCTGGACTAATCTCTATGATCTGACTCTATGTGTTTGTGATGGATTGAACTGGAAAAATATCGTGAAATGTGGTTTGCAAAGATTGAATGGTGCATGTTTCCTAAAAATTTTGGGCTAAAAGTACATCTGCAACATGATATTGGTCATTTCTCAAATTTTCGGAAATATCAGTTTGAGAAAGGAATAATTCTACCAAATCATTATTGTTTTGTTCTTGGAAATCATAGATTTGGTCAATACTAAAAACAGATTGTACTTATTCTTTATCATTGAATTTATCATCAAGCCACAAATTGTGTGTTACTGCTGGTTATTGTGCCAATGGATAGAGGGTGAGTTGTTCTTTTTTGGTCCCTCTTGAAATGATCATGTTGCCTGATCGACATCCTATGAATGCATTAGTAGTCGCTAACCATAGTCTACCAAGGATGATAGGATGCCCTCCTAAATTGGATTTGGGTTGAAGAACTAAGAAATCCATTGGATACTCCCAAGAGTCCAGTGAGACAATTATGTCTTCCAAAATCCCTTCAGGAATCACTTTAGACCTATCAGCTAGTTCTACAACAATCGTTGTATGTTGCAAATTTGTAAGCTGGAGCGTTCTCATGGTTTCAAGAGTCATGACATTGATTGCGGCCCCAAGATCTATCAAAGTGTTTGGAATTTGTATGTTGTTAATGATGGTGGTCACTTTGGGAATGCAAGGATCAACATACTTTTCTATGGAGATGGTTATTGGTCATAAGGCCTGCTAAATGTCCTATAACATGAATGGTTTGAGGATCAATCCTTTTTCTAGCAGGCTTCTTGAGGCACATGTCTTTGATGGCTTTAGTATATATGGGAATGTCTTTTATAGCTTGCAGCAGCGGAAATTTTATGTAGACATTCTTGAGTTCATCTAAGACATCAAAATGTGGTATAGATAGTGGAGGTTTCATTTCGACCAATCGGTCTGGAAAAGGTGGATGCAATGGTTGCATTTTCTTATCTTTGGTATCATCGTTTGGTTTTCTTTGATTTGTCATTTCATTTTCATTTTCTATGTTTTCTTCTCGCTTATCTGTTATTGGAGAATGTTTTTGGAGTACCCTACCAGACTTCAAGTTGATATTTTGCAAGGGTAGTGTGGGATATGAGGTTCCCTCTTCTACATTGTAGGTTGGACTCTCTGTTCTGTTATTTGGATTTGGGACAGTTTGAGCAGGAATTTGAGTAGGTCTGGAAGGTTGTGAGTTAGCTGGAAATTGTAGTTGTGGTGGATTTATTGGTGGAGGAGCAGGAAGTGCTTGTTGAGTAGGTTGAGGCTGATAAACAACTTACTGAGGATACTGCTGATATGGTTGAGAATGTGATGAATACGACAGATGGTATTGTTGATATGGTTGTGAATAAGGTGGGTATGATTGAGGATATGTATGATAAGATTGAGAGTACTGTTGAGATGGTCTCCATTGTTGCTGTGGGTGATTTTAGTGCTACCATGGCATGGGTACATTCCATGAATTCTGTGCATACATTTGATCATTTACAGGAAATTGCAAATTTTGATTTGGAAACATACCTTGAGGTGCTGGCCTTGGCTGCCATGGTCTCTTTGTGCCCATGTAATACACGTTTTCCATCTCTGCATTAGCTGCCATATTACAGTTTTGAAAAACCTTAACTTTAGGACAGTTAAATCTATCATGATGTTCAATACAGAAAGCACAAACTTGGATGTTTTCTAGTGGGCAGTCTTTTAACGCATGTTTCTTCCGACATTTTGGGCAGAAAATATCCATTATCTGATCTTCAGATTCTTGTTTCTTTTTAGCTTTTAGAGTGTCAATTTGGTTCCCTAGCGTGCTTAACAGATCTGTTTTAAACTCTTCTAATACATTCCCTATTTCAACCCTTGTGACACTTGCTGAGGCAGATTTTGTGACTTTGGATGTCAGGGTTCTTTTTCCCATTTTAGCTTTGCTCCTTGAATACTTTTCACATAAGTTAGTGATTTATTCAAAGGGTAAAATAGAAATTTCACCTTTTCCCATCAAGTTAAGGTCATCCATGTATTCCTCTCGGATGCCTTTCAAGAATATTGTGCGGATCAGATCAAGAGGCATAGTTTGGTGTTTGGATTTTTGTAAGTTGTAGACAAACCATTCTAAGTATTCCTCTAAGGTTTCATCCTCTTGTTGGCTCATTCTAAAGATGTCATCTTTAGAATCTTTGGATCTATAGTAAGGTTGATATTTCCTTAGAAATATTCTTCTTGTGCCATCCCAATCAACTATAGCATGCTCACCAAGCCTCATGAACCATCTTAAGGCTGATGCCTTTAATGTCGCTGGGAAGAGTCTAAGCCTATGGGCATCATCTGTATAGCCATATGTTTGACATACAATGTCAAACTCGAACAAGAATGAGTTTGGATCTTCTGAAGCCATACCATAAAAGTTTGGTAGCACGGATGGAGGTATGTTCTTCATTTTGATCTCATCATCTTCTTGTGGTTCATGTATAGGAAACGGAAAAGTTGACTCTGCTTCGTCTCTATGTCCTTGACGTGGTACTAATCCATCTCCTTCCTCAGCCATTCTAATAGGTTTCTCTGTGTCAGTGTCACTTGTTTTAAAGAGGAGATAAAAGAAAGATTGTTCGGTCACTGTGCTACTTTCTCCTTGTGTGGAAGACCTAGGAAAGTAATTCTTCTGCGATTTATGTGTTAATAAAGTTTGCCTTTCAATGAGAGTAAGTCTCTATCCTGACTTTTGTTTATCCTCTAATGCTTGTATGATGACTTCCTCAGCTGGTGTTGAGTTCCTTAAAGAGTCTGCTCCTGATGATGATGGGTTAGTTTTTGAATGGTGGGGGGTTTTTATGAATCTACCCTGACTGTCTCTAAATCTAGGCATAAATGAACATGATTTCTAACTGTGTTTTTGTTTATTTTTGTTTATTGAATTTTTTTTTCTTTTCATTTTAAATCCTTTAAGTACGCCTCCCCGGCAACGGCGCCAAAATGTAGTGTCCTGTCTAGGGTGCTAGACTAGGCTATATTTATTATCGACCAGGATGCGTAGACTTAGAGGCATGTGTCTAAAGTATATAGACATAAAGGATTATTAGCTAAGTGGTTATGATGGTAGATCACAGGACTTCTTTACGGAAGATTGAGGTAGGTTACCTATCACCCAAACACTTAGGTCACTCAGTTAATCTACCTAATTACAACACTGTCATTCAATTCATTTACCAAATTAAAATGTTGTGTATCACTACAAACCAAGATTTTAATCCCCTTATAGAGGCACCATGCATAAAACCCCTGTTCAGAAAATAATCAGCATTCACTAATATTCATGCAAGATAAAAACATACAGAAATCGTAAGCATACTTTGAAATGATAACAGAGTTCATGACATTGCTTTAAAAGACAACAAGGGATCAAATCCCCTACAGGATACGATTCACGATCTCAGTGATGAACTATTCAAGCATGATCATAAACATAAACCGTACGCATTCTATCGAAATAAACAATCAATTCTAATCACTGTGCATATCATTTAATACCCTAAGTTGCAAATGAAAAGAAAATAACAGTATGCCAAGTTAACGCAGGGCTCGTCCGCGTTCCAGAGGTATACTGGACTGTGATCAACCGATTATCAAATCAATGCAACAAGGGAAAGATCGTGACTGTAATTAAGTCTTTGATATTAAGTTCAAACTCTGTTTTCAAACGAAACAATGATAATCCCTGACTACTCAGAACTGTGTTTACATATGGTCTTACAACCCTTACATTTCGAAAACGAATGTACATTCATGATGTGGCTGTTGCCGCTTTTACCATGTCGTTATTTTTAAAAATGTTTCTATCCTAAACTGATTTCAAAAAGGAACAAAACTAAATCAATTTAGAATGCTTGTTGTTGCTGCCTTTGTCGCCAACATGCTAACTTTGACCTTTGTTGACCGCGCATGTAGGAGGGTCGATTCTGCTGTAGGATAGGTATTCGTCCATGCTTGGGCATTCTACTTTTCATCCCTGCCTTTCGCTCTAGCCTAGCTATCATGCCACATGTCAAACAATGAACCAATTACAGGATGTTGGAACTTCCTGTAGCCATTTTACCAAAAATTCCTAATTCGTTAACATAAAACTCCTAAATCAATTTTAATGCATTTTAATAACTATAGGACTATTAACTAATCAATTTTCAAGGGATCTGAGAGATATATGACGGAAAGAGGTAGGCAAATGATATGTTTTAGGAGGAAAAAGGAGGTCATGGAATGGTACCAACAATCATCTCAAAAGCTATATTTGCCCGCAATAATCATACTTATCAAATTTATCCCTTAATGGTTAGCGCCTCAGTCTTCTTGTGAATCTTGTATTGCAAATATGTCCTCTCATCGCACCCGAAATCTCCCTGTGTGATAATGGATGCATAAGTTGTCACACAAATCAATTTCTTCTACATTTACCATGTAGAAATTCCTACTGTAGATCACTAGATAATGGAATATACTAAAGAAAAATACTTGATCTACTTCTACAAACAAACTTGTGGAAGCTTAATCAATTTTGAGCAAGATCAAATAGAACACATATAACAGAGAATGAGAAATCAATCAGACATGAACACCGAAGAATACTCTAGGGAAAGCCTCAGCTAAAAACCCTGATCTCTGTATTATCATACAAGTGGAAATATGTCTAGATTACACAAAGCTTTAGCTCACAAGCTATCTAGCTCTTAGTGCAATCCCTTGATGTTGCTCATAGATCGAATAGACACAACATATGCCTTCCTCCAGTCCTCTTCCGCAGTTTCTCCTGGGTCCTTTGGCTACCACCTATGTGAATTCACCTCTCACACAACTCACCAAACTCAGAAGTAACTGCGCAATCTCTAAGGAATGAATTCCTTCTACATGCAAGAGATATCCTTAATGGAATATTCTTGCAACTGATAGTACACTATCCCATCATCTGATCTCAACTAGGTCTCTGATTGAACTGAAATGCATAAGTTATTTATTAGAGAATATTCAGTTATCTGAAGTGCAGTAGTTGTTGGGTTGTGTTATATTCTTTCACGACTAGCCCACGTAGTTAATCGAGGGGTTAGAAGGGGGGCGAAGCCCCCCCTTCGTTGTGTCGATTGCGTAGCGGGGGGAGTCACATGGGGTTTGAGGGGTACAGGTAACCCCACTTTATGGGGTCTGGGGCAATGCCCCAGAAAATTTTGGTTTTGGACCCTATCTTAGGTTGGGTAGACCTACCTATGGTTTTGTGCATGATTTTTGCACATGGTTTTGGATGTGATGGTTTTCAGTCAATGATTTTGGATGTGATGGTTTTTGGTCCATGGTATTGGATGCTTTGGCATGTATAAATATGTATTGTAACATTGAAAGGAACATAATGAAAAATTAAGTTGGTAGTCCCAGTTTTCGGATCCAGGGGAAAATCTCTGTGTATATGTGTTTTATGTGATATTCTCTTGGATTGTTTATTTTTTGTGTTTAAGAATTCGTATGAAGGTAATTTATATACGGGGTTAAAACCTACATTTGGTATTAGAGCTATTTTTGGCTTCAAGGGGATGCCTTTATTACTGAGGGGTTTCACTCGGGCCTGTAGTAGACCCTGTTTAGTGGGAGATCTATGAGATCAAATATGGTGGTGAAAGAAGAAGGCGAGCAGTGGAAAGACAAAGATCGAGAAATTTAATGGTCAGAGTTTTGAGTTGTGGAAACTCAAGATGGAGGATCTATTGGTGGATAAAGATCAGTGGATCATGATAGATTCAGGTACTAAACCAACAGGATTGTTCAATGAAGAATGGAAGAAGTTGGATTGGAAGGAAAAGAGCACAATACGATTGTGTGTCTTAGATTCAGTTTTGCTGAATGTATCAGGGGAAGCTATGACGAAGGCTTTGTGGAAAAAGTTAGGGACTTTGTACCAATCTAAGTCGTTGTTGAATAAATTGTTCCTATTCAAAAAGTTGTATAACCTGAGGATGAAATATTCAGTGACAGAGCATCTGAATGTGTTTAATACTATGGTAAGTCAGTTATCGTCTGTTGATATCAAAATTTTAGATGAATATAAGTGCATTAATTTGTTGTGTTCTCTACTAGATTTGTGGGATATTCTGGTTATTGCAATAGGTAGCAATGCAACTTCCTTGTAGTTTGATGAAATAGTCTCATCCCTGTTGATGGAGGAGATGAGACGAAAAAATATGGAGAGCCAGAATGGTGATGCCATGTCTGTATAAGGACAGTCCTAGAACAGAAGCAAAAATAAGTCATTGAGTGGGAGATCTTAATCTAGAGGAAGATATAAATCTCCAGGAAAACCTGTAAAGGTGGTGTGCTGGAAATGCAAAAAGGAAGGGCACTACAAAATGGATTGTAAATCTAAAGCTCCTAACAAAGGAAAGGGATCTGATTATGCTCCTTCTACAGAGGTGAAAACCACCTCAGATGAAGGTGGGGATATGTACTTGGCTTCTTCAAGTACACATGTACATCATGAGGCATGGTTGATTGACTCAGGTGCATCCTTTCACTTCACTCCCTATAGAGAGTGGTTTTGCGAATATGAGAAATATGATGGTGGTGATGTATTCTTAGGGGATAATAGGAAGCTAGAACCATTGGTCATGGAAAAGAAATGTCGAAGTTGCAAGGTGGAAGGGTTAGAACACTTCTGGGTGTTCTACATATTCTTGCATTGGCTAGAAATCTGATTTTTGTAAGCAAGTTGGGTGATGCAGGTGTAAAAACAGTTTTTGAGAAGGATACCTGCAAGATGGTTTAGGGAGCACTACTATAGATGCAGGGAGTTCGTATTGGAACTCTATACAAGATGAAAGGTAGCAATTTTGTTGATGGTGCAACAGTTCTGTGGTTCTTGAAAGTGGAGCAAAAAATCTAGTGGTCTCTGGAGAGAAGACCATGTTGTGGCATCAAAGGCTTGGACATATTGGAGAGAAGGGCTTTCGAAATACTTCATGGTAAAGGTATGGTAGAAGGTATGAGTAATAGCTCTTGGATTTTGATTTCTATGAAAATTTTGTATATGGGAAGTAGAATCGGGTGAGTTTCCCTTCTAGTAGTAAGATGGCAAAACAGATATTAGAGGTTGTGCACAGCGATGTGTTTGGACCTGTGAAGGTTCCATCATTGGGTAAGTCTGTGTATTATGTATCATTTATAGATGAATTCTCAAGGAATACATGGATATATTTCCTTAGGAATAAATCTAAAGTCCTTGACAAGTTTAAAGAATTTAAGGCTCTAGTGGAAAACCGGACAGAGAAGAAGATAAATGTGTTGAGGACATATAACAATGGATATTTTTGCAGTAAGGAATTTGAAGAATTCTGTAAGAATTTTGGTATAGCATGGTAGAAGACTACTCCATATACACCTCATCAAAATGGAGTTGCAGAAATAATGAACAAGACGTTGATGGAAAGGGCAAGAATCATGCTCAGTGGTGCCGGGTTAGCAGAAGAATTCTAGGCAAAGGCGATGGAGATTGCATGTTACCTGGTCAATAGATCACTTTCATCGACGTTGGAGGATAAGACTCCACAAGAGGTATGGACTGGTAAGAAGCCCTCTCTTTCACATCTGAGGGTATTTGGATGTGATGCATATGTACATGCTCCAAAGGAGGAACAAACGAAGTTGGATAGTAAATCTGAAAAATTCATCTTTATTGGGTACAAGGACGATTTAAAGGGTTATAAGCTTTGGAACCCAGTAACAAGGAAGGTTGTGTACAATCGAGATGTGGTGTTTAGAGAGGTGAAACATGTTATTAAATATGAATTCCAACCAAAGGAACCTGAGAAGATAGAGTTTAAGCTAAAGGAGGAAGAATCAGACTCTACAGCAGAGGAGGAATCAAAAGTTGAAGAGCCACAAACTCCAGGTGTGAGAAGATCAATTTGAGAAAGAAGGAAACCATAAAAGTATAGTCCATCTGCTTTGTGTTTAGTTTTTTCTTTATCTATTACTGATGATGATCCCAGAACTACGAAGGAAGTAATAGATTCAAAGGATGGAAAACTCTGGAAGGAGGTCATGGTTGATGAAATGGAATCTTTGCACAAAAATGAGGTTTGGGATCTAGTGGAGTTGCCGGCTGGAAGGAAACCCATTGGAAGAAAATGGGTGTTCAAGAAGAAGATAAATGTAGAAGGAAAGGTGGAGAAATACAAAGCTTGGTTGGTA
>APFE031410800.1:0-10535 GCA_000404065.3 Pinus taeda | reverse complement strand
AAAAAAAAAAAAAAAAAAAAAAAAAAAAAAAAAAAAGAAAAAAAGAAAGAAAGAAAAAAAGAAAAAAAAAAAGAAGAAGAAGAAGAAGAAGAAGAAAGAAAGAAAGAAAGAAAGAAAAGTAATAAACTATTTTTATATTGATATATGAAAACTAAATATATAAAAAAATGATATTCATAAATGAATGCTTTGTAGTAATATATACATATAACTCTAAAAAAGTATTTTGATTAGGAATATTACTTTTTTAATGATTGTTTTTTCGTTGTATGTTTTTTTATTTCAAGTCTCATTGACTAGATGGAAATGCTTCCTATAAGTTAAATATAACTCAATTCTTGGAATTATTGGTTTGATTTCTATATTGTAAATGGAAAGTATGTTTATACATTCGTTCCACTATATCCCTCATAGTTTTGTAAAAGTTTCCCCCCTTTCATATACCTCCAACACCACTCTAGATGAGCTAAGGACCAGTTCATGGTCATTTACATGGTCTAAAAAAGAAAAAGAAAAAAACTTAAAACGACATTATTTTCCTTTATTGTTGGTCCCTATGGAACAATAAACATATGTGAATTACTAGATTGTTTGAAACATGCTATCTAATATTCTTAAGAATATTATAAATGAAAAAAAAAACCCTCATATTTAATAGTATTTTTCATTCACCTGATTGAGCCTTCTGCAATTTTTCTATCAGGCTTTTACACTCTTCTACACTTTGATATGAAAGAATCTTATTGTGCTTCCTCATTTTTTGGCTCGGCATGATAAATGCTAACTAATACATTTTAGTTAAACTTACATATAGTTCAAACATATTAATTTTGTAAAGAATTTACAAAGAACTTGTTTTTCTACCTTTTTCGATGTGTTATTATTGTCTCGATCAATATTTTTGTTACTTGACAGCTTCTTAAACATTTTTTTTATTAATATACAACCTATACCATTCAATATAGAAGCCATTAAATATATTTTATAAATAAATCACATAATTTTTAGCCAAAAAGAAGCCTGGTAACTAGTGCGGTTGTGTGCATAAATGCACTGGTGCGTTTTATTTAGTAAACACACTAGGGCATTTATTTGTTTAGAAGTGACAACAAATTTTTTTTTTAAATAACCTTAAATTATGATTGTGTGATATGTAACGATAAAAACAACGTCTTCACATTAAAAAATGAAAACATAAAAAATAAAACATATTTTTTTGGACTCAATGGTACTATTTGGGAGAGACGCACTGGTACGTTATATTACACAGGGTACATCGATAAACAAGAGCCATTTTTTTTAAAACAGACAGAGCCGATTGAGTTTGGATCTGATTCAATAAGTGGTCCCCCTGCTTTACATGTCAAACACCTTATATATAGCAACACAAACACATTCAATTTAAAAGGCCTAAAATGAAAAGCCCTAATTGTGAAGTGATGGAGGGAGTTAAACCCTAAGTTGAAATTTTCCAGTGATATAAGCAAGAAGAAGCAAGGGTTTAAGGTAAATATTATTTATTTTTATTTCTTTTTTAATTTAATTAAATCTAAATAAGAACATAGATTGTAAATTTTTTTAATTAGAAAATCAATACTAAAATTTTTACCATGCAGTGCTTTTATTTTATTTTTTGAATTTTAATTAAATCTTACAGAAATTGTAAAAAAAAATTATAAGTAAAATCAAGAGTGAAATTTAAGATTTGTACTACATAGGGTTTTGAGTGAACCACCATATCTTTTAAAATTCTAATCTTTTGAATAGTTATGTTGTTCCAAAGTATTTTGGTGCTCCACAGTGCTCCTAGTATGTGTCTTTTACAAATTTCTCCCTTGAAATTTAGGGAAAAATAATGAAACAATGAATAACTTCTTACTATTTATACGGCTTTATGAAATTAGATTTCGAAAAATAAATTACCGCTTTTTTTTCTTTTTCTTTTTTTTCGAAACATCGATGCATTTTATAGTAAAAAGTATTAGTGTGTTTAATAGTAACACGCATCAATTAAGATAACTTATCAATGCGCTGAAATTTTATAACGCATTGATATGACATAATTTCTTTTTTATTATAGAAATCTCGGAAACATGTGTGGTTATTATTTTAACCCATCAGTGCGATTATTATTTAAATGCATTGGTGCTCTTAGTTTCACAAGAGCATTGGCATGCTTTAAATGTTAATTGAATTTTGATTTTCACATAAAATGGCATATTTATCTCAAATTATCCTTTAGGATACATCCACATCAGTTACAATAGTTCATAATATACATTTTCAATTTAAGTTTGTCTTATTCTTGAAAAATGGTTTGAAAACTATATTGAAATTCATATTGTGGTTATATGGTTCTCGAAATTAATCTTATGTAAACAAAAATTTATTATTGATTTTGCTCAAATTCAAGGAGAAAATCTCATAATATCAAATGGCCAATTCTTCAAATTCTAGATCGTTCCATATTTCTCAAAGTCCTTCGCGGATTTCTCCCTTTCCATCTCCAGTAAGTTCATATTTTATTTATATTTCGATTATCTAATTGAACTTTTTTTATCCATGTCAATTTGAATAAAAATGAATCCAAGTTTGCATGATCTTGATTGAGAATCGAGTTCAAATGTAGAAAATATTTCAGCAGTTCAAAAACATTAGAAGCTCTTATTAGGAGCAACATACCACAAGCACTTGGTAGATGAAAATGGATAGTCGCTTTACCCTACCAATTATAACATGCCATCTTCCAGCCACAATATTGGGTCACTAACGGTGATAATTGTTTGATATAATGTAATTTCAACAATCAAATATCATTGTGCTTACTAATATAATTGATTTACTAATGTTTAATACTTTTTGAAATTAGGATTCTAGTTATTATGATCGACCCACCTACCATATTCTAGTGCAACCCGCCACAATGTCAAATCGAGAGAAGGTTATATTAAGAGCAAAACTCAAAGAGGAAGCATACCAAGAATGGTTGAATCAACCACCTATTCAATTCCCACTATGTCCATATTCACCAATTAGGAATGAATACAACAATAGTAGTTCTTCATCACAAGTTGGCAATGGAGGAAACCAAATCGAGGTTCGTATGGATGATTACTTTCGGGATACAACTGCCATGGAGACAATTTCGTTAGATGCATTCCAGAATGATGAGCTAGGGGATGATGCTCATACCACTTGTTGTCACTCACTGCATAATGAGTTTTCAATTGATTAAAGTTGCCAAAGAGTAGTGAAGTTTGAATCCATATTCTAGGCCACGGGATCACTTAAATCCATATCATAACCTCTCCATTGCATAGTTCTGGGAACAAGCTTTCCAATAATATATAGAAATCCCAAAATGGACTTATGGATTAGAAGGTATGGCATGTTGAAGGTTAGGATTTTTGTTGCCTTGAAATGAAGGAAAAGAGAATATTAGAGGGCCCCGAGCACAGCAAGTCAAGAATATTGGACAACCCTCAACCCCTCACCCTGCAGTCCCGCATCATCACAATACCTCGATCCCGCAATCTCGTAGTCCCGCGATATCAGCAATTGGCGGAGTAAAGGGGCTACCACTTTAAAAACCTTGTGATCTCGTCCACTTGTGATACAATATTAAATCATCAGGTAGGGGCCAATTCTCTTTAATAAAGGAATTCAAAGAAAGACCAACGCAGGTGGCCCCCCTTTCTCTCTCCTCCAGGGGGCCACGTGGCAATATATTAAGGCTCTCGCATATCTCCTCTCCCGCAATATCGGTGATCGGAAATTCTGAACAGGACCAGGGTTAATAAAACTACGATGTGAGGGAAGCTTCGATGAAGTGCTAAATTGCTAAGAAAGGTCGAAAAACTTTAACGAAAAAAATCGATGCAAAACAAGGGCATGCGAGCATTTTTATCTCTCCTATAGGAGGTCACGTGGAGCAATAACATTGGTCTGTATGTATGACATGGAAACTGACATCACAATGACATGGCAGTATGGAAAATGACGTGGCAATATGGGGGACACGTCTCACGCTGATTCGGCATTTTCAAGGTCTTCTGAGGGCATTTCGGGTGACAAGTGTCACCACTTAGGAGGTTCCATGTGGCACTGATGACGTCAGCAACCTAGGCTTATCGGCGATCGACGGATTTACCTCTCAAAGAAACTGTGATAGGTCGATGGTGCAATACAGTGACAAATTGCCGTGGGAGGCTGAAACCAATTTACAAAGGAAATTAATTGAAAAACCAAGGGGAGGCGACCCCTTTCCCTCTTCTCCACATGGCAGTACAACTTATCGGCAATCAACGAGTTAACGCTATCCAGATTCTATGCGATAAGTGTTGAAGTGTTGGGATGCGAGATTTTGTGTTACAAAGTAAAAAGGCCCTGGGACACAAGTCTAAAGGTCTTAGCACCTGAAGGTTAAGCCCCTGGTTGCAGTCCCTGGTCATATGAATAAAATAACACTATAAGGGGATAAACTAAAGGGGGCTAAGGAACATTGAAACTCATCGTTCTACAGTTTCTGCAAGAGTAAAGGTGTCGTTGCCTTACAACCTCGATAGCATGGTATAGGGCTCTTAAGGCGGATGGGTTGGTAGATGTGGAATTAAAGTAAGTATGACACAGAGTGTTGAAGACGGTATGGGGGCCTTAGTAAGATTTAATGGCTCTTCATGGAGCCTCACTCCTCTACACAGCGAAGGACCATTGAAACAGGGACTTACAATCAACCCACTCCATACTCCACATAACAAGGCATTCAAGCAGTAAAGGCAGAAGCGACGGGAGTAGACTAGGCAACACAGGAGGCCATACTATGAGAAAACTACAGCCTGAGGTAGAGGCGATCATAGGATGGGAATGAAGATATTTCATTTACTTATTTGTCTGATTATTTACTTTTTTTTGTCCCGAAATATGCCTCTCTTCAATGAGGCAATTAATTATGCAATGTTTTAGGGTCTCAAAGCCATCCTGGCCAAGACAACTAGTCAACCTAATAGCTAAGACTCGGCTGAAGATATTTTTGGATGTAATGAATGTCCATGCTCCCCTATCCAGAATAAATAGGAGGAAGCAAGACTTAACAAAGGTTCAGAAATTCGAAAGAAAACACTACATGTTATTTTCAGAATGTATGGGTTTACAATACAGATTTTCCATAATATGAAGGAAATGGTGGTGATTCCCCCTCCAAGTATTACAGTATGTTATCCCTCTGTTAAAACCCATTATGTTCATGTTTCTTCTTTGAATTCATCTAATTACACTTGTTAGAAATATTTCAAAACTTCCTCACAGATTCGTTGTATCAATATGTTATGCATGTACCTGTAAGTTCCTCACAGATTCATTTGTATGGACATTGTTAATGCTAGTGCCTATATGGATTATCGAAATTATATCTTTAAATTTTCGCTTCATGAATCATAGCATACAACCTCTCCTATGCCCATTATATCTACTTCTAACTCAGATAAGTATAGGAATTCTTAAAGTTGCAAGATCTATGTGTTAAGCATAGAATTCTTGATGATGTAAGCTCCATATGATGAGTTACTCCTTCTCCTTATCCTCTATCATTGTTCTACAAAATATCATTAAACTGCAAGTCCTTGGAATACTCAGCCTCTAATGTTTTATGCATATTTGTAAGATTTGTATATGGGAAGAAGTACCAAGAAATTCATGGCTTACTCATTTAGGTGAATGAACCAATCCATTATATATACATATAGAATATAAGAGTGGTCTCCCTTTACTAAGAATCATTTGAGACACTCCAAATTTAGATGTGCCCAGGCACTGGTCTTGTAAGCAATCTGAGGATGTCTCTGGGAGCTACAACATCTTTTGGCGTCATTGTCGGGGACCGTATTGAAGGATTTTTCCCCTAGGATATGACAAGTTGAGCACTCTTTGCGTAGGTGAACAAAAAGGTTTTGATTGCATTCATCATCACCTTGGAGACTACACATACCCTCTGGAATTATTATTCATCATCATGGCTTTTAAAAGGCCTTAGACTCGCTCAGATACATCTCAGCAAAAAGCCCCATTTGTATCTGACCCAGAAAGGTTAATTTTTCGAAAAGTCTCGAAAGAGAAAACTTCCCATGTCTGTGCTACCATCTCTCTAGCCTTTGGAGCTTCCTAATCCAGCTCTAAATCCACTATTACTCACTACTTAGGAATTGTTCCTAAGGCCCTAACATACCCTGCATTCATTCTAGCTACTCCTAACACTGTGTTTTTGGGCCAAGTTCCTCAGGTTAGTCTCAATCCCCCTCCATTAATCCATATGGTTCATCCATGTTTCTTGCTAAATAAATATGCACCTCTTAATTTACCACAACCTCTAAGTGCAATGCCCCAAGACTACCTTAAGAAGTTTCCTAGGTTAAATGGGGAAGATGATAACACGGCACAAAGACACGTTGAAACCTTTATTTCCTTTGTTGAGAAACTAAATGTGGAACATTTGGATGTAGTCATGAGAATTTTTTTACAGTCCCTTGATGAAGAGGCCAGAAAGTGGTTCAAAGCCCTACCCAATGCCTCCATCACCACCTGGGAGGAATTTGAAAGCTCTTTCACACATAAATGGGGTGAAAATAGGAATCACGAGTACCTCCTCACAGATTTTAATGCCATAAAGAAGAATCCAAAAGAGGATATCTTGGAGTTTATAAAGAGGTTCAACAAGTAATACAATAACCTACCAGCTAAGATAAAGCCTCCTCCAGTTGCTGCCTGAGTAGCCTTTTTCAGAAAATTTGAGTCTGAATTTGGCTTTACTACGAGGGAAATGAAGTCTCTCACTCTAGATCAACTCCAAATCGATGCACTTGAGGTGGAAGAAAATTTCACCTCAGCAGGAAAGTCGAGGGGAAAGCAGGAGCCTATTGAAAATAGAAGAGGGAAAGAAGAGGCATCTTTCTCTGGTCGAGATAGAGAATCACCAAACCTGAAGATGGATGAACTAGAAAAAACTCATCAGGAGTTTATCACAAAAGGTTGGAAATCTTGAGATTGAGAACAAGAGCCTCTCCAAACAGAATGCTCAAGTCAACAACCGGGGTTACAACCCGTAGTATAGAAGACCTCCATTGCAAATACTTCCAAGGGAGAGAAAGGAGCAGCTCAACC
This sequence comes from Pinus taeda, assembly GCA_000404065.3. NCBI lineage: Eukaryota > Viridiplantae > Streptophyta > Pinopsida > Pinales > Pinaceae > Pinus > Pinus taeda. The sequence continues at coordinate 3,383 of APFE031410800.1, read as the reverse complement.
AGATCCCTCATCCTTTGTACTTAGAATATGGTCCCGATGAACAATCATCGGATACATAGGAGATGCAAGGAAACTTATATTCCGCTTTCCCTAAAGAAGAACGAGAAAATATAGCTCACTAGGAGGCCAGTCATGATAGAGAGACAACAACAGAGTAGGAAGATATGGATTATTATTGCAAATAGTTTGAAAATTTCATGCAAGCCCAACCACAACGTAAGTATGATCTAAGATCTTCAAAGAAGAGGTCAAGAGAGTTATAACAACAAGATAAAATTGCTCCTCAAATTGTTCCCCAAGTACTAAATAAAGGGAAAGGTAAGTTGAATCCTAACCCTTCCAAGATAAAAGTATCCTCTAATAAGGAAAGAAATAGTTTAGAGGGACACATTAACAAGGAGGCACCTGCTCTGCTAAAAACTGCTAGTGGTAATGAAGAAGGAACAGAGCTAGGAGGTATAGAAAAAGTCCAACCTACATTCAATCTCTAGAAGGAGCTTGTAAAGGTAAATATTCATATCCCTCTCATTGAGCTTCTAATTCAACCTACTTATAAAGCTCAAGTATCTCAATTCATGCATCCTGTTACCTCAGCACCAACCCATGATAGTTTAAACCTCCAAGAGGAGAGACCAATGGTTGTCTTTGGGATGCATGTAGAAGAACTTGATCCTTCTACTGCACCTTTCTATGTGACTTTGGTGATCCATCATCTTTTATTACACAACCCCATGTTGGACTCTATAGCCTCACACAACCTCTTGCCACTAGCAGTAATGGAATAGTTGGGCTTGGAGATCACCATACTATACAAGGACCTGTACTTCTTCGACTCCAAGAGAGTCAAGTGCTTAGGGATGATAAAGGACCTTGTCATGAACCTAGATCAGATCCCAATGAAGAGTGTGGTAATGGACATAGTGGTGGTCGATATTCCTCCTCGGTTCGGAATACTTTTATCAAGATCTTGGGGTTCCAAGGTGGGGGGATCTATTAAGCTAGATTCTGACTTATGCCACAATTCCCACTTTTGGAGGTGAGCAAAGGAGGTTGTACAGAGAATCCAGGTTTGTGAAAACTATGACCCCAGCTAAAGGCTTAGGAAAATCCCTAGCTCATGGAAAAAGTGGCCTCTCCTGCTTATTCTTAGAAGAAGATGAGAACCTCTTAGAAGAAGCATCATTACACTTGACAACGTAGTTGGAATACCAACACTTGAATGAAAATGAAGTATGGAAATTGTACTTCGACAGAGAAAACTCAAAAGAGGGAAATGGAGCTGAAATATTGTTGATATCTTTGAAGGGTAGCCCGATACCCCTCTCATTCATGCTGGAATTTGAGGCGACCAACAACGTAGCGGAGTACAAAGCATTTCTCCTTGGGTTTACTATATTATTATATATTATATATATATATTATTATATATAATTAATTATATTGAATGCCTAAGCGGTCTATGAGACTCTGGAGTGGTCGTGGGGAAAATAAAAAATCGATGCCATACCAAACACCCCAGACTGAAGACGTACCATAATGAAGTGTGGGATATAATCGATAATTTCTTCCTGGCCTTTAATACCTAGTTTCTACCCAGGGAAGAAAACAGGATGGTTGACCCTCTTGCAGTAGCGGCAAGCACTTTCAAGCCCCCGCAGATATTTTAGGATGATGAGCAAGAGAAAATATTCATAGAAGTTGTTGGGGAGTTCACCCACTCCACCATCGATCAAGAAGAAGAAGATCAAGAAGCCACTCCATGGAAAAACTGTTACACAGTACTTTGTCACACCTCCTGCACTTCCTTGTGACATACCCTGAAGTGCCCGAAACATGACCATTATGCAATGTACGCATTCATATATTCATCTCAGATCCTTCCTAAGACATTGGTTTGAAAATGCCTTGAGTTTTCCCACAGAGAAAAAGCTCTAAAACCCTAATTTGAGAATATCGCGTTTATGAGGCCAAAAACAACAATGATCGCCTATTGCACTGTAATTGACCCGTGATGGCATCGCTTTTTTCACTTGTATACCCACGATGATCCCAAAAAGGCAATTTTCCCAAAGAGTGTGAGAAGCTTCGTGATCTATAAGCTTCCAAAGCGGCGAGCTGGAGGTTGTTTGGCATAGATGAGGTCAAATTCTCCCAACTTAGCCTCTTGGTCTTATCCCTATGAGCTACCTCCTTGAGATAAGGGATTAATCCTATCTTTGGAGAGGTCCTAACTATATATTCATCCTCTCCCATTCCCAAATGGTTGGGCTATTCCTGTTTGCAACCTTATGCTAAGATTGTGCCTATATGCTGCTCATTTGGCTTGGAGAAGGAGTGCTTGGAGAGCTTAGCTTGGAATAGGATATTCATTCAAGGAGAGCCTATCAACATCAAGGCTTGGTTGTATGCTTCCCCTTATTTTCTATTAATATACAATTGTTGGTTCATTTTCCCTAAATGTGTATGCTCATGTATCATTTAGCTTAACATTCCTTGATCAGTTAAGTAGGTTGTTTTTGAATATGCTATTTGTATTTGCATGCTTGTTGTGTCTTGATCTCTTGTGTAGGTGCATAAATGCTGAGAGCAGTAGGAACGAGCCCATGACATAAGTGATTCAAAGTCTTCAGCAAAGGAGATCGATATAACATCATAATGAGGTAGGCCATCTTCTTCGTCTCTCTTTTCAATTGCAACTTAGGAAAGTGTCTAGTAGATTATCACTTCGGTTGCTAGAAACACTCATTGAGCTAGAGGGATCATCTCTATCTGTAGAGAGGATTTACCTAGACAACAAAAACACAGTGGTTGGGTGCAAAATTTTTCAATTGAAAGGGAATACCATCCCTTGTGGACTGGTCCCACTGGAAAGGCTTTTTAATAAGGACGACATAACCTCCAAACCAATAGCCCCAGAGATAGATGATAGAATAGAAGACTGAAACATCAGACCAGAAGAGGAATCCCATATGATAAAGCTATCAAAAGATATCACCTTGCAATACAAACAAAGGTATTTAAATCTATTCAAAATTTACAAGGATGTATTTGCTTGGTCTTATGAGGATTTGAAAGCATTTGATACTAACATCATTCACCATAAGATTCCTTTGAAGAGTGAAATAAAGCCATGCAAACAAAAACACAGGCAAATAAATCTACTCTTACTCCCCTCCACTGAAAAACAGGTGAGAAAGATTCTATAGGCAAAGATCATAGTGCCTTTAATGTACTCTCAATGAGTGGCTGACCTAGTCCCTATCCAGAAAAGGAGCGGAGAAATAAGGCACTATGTTGATTTCTGAAATCTAAATAGGTTGTCCTTGAAATACAACTACCCGCTACCCAAGATGGATTATATATTGCAAAAGGCGGTTGGCTCA
>APFE031410796.1:31775-69969 GCA_000404065.3 Pinus taeda | reverse complement strand
TTGCCTTTCTTTTTGTGTCTCTCAGCCTTCGACTTCTTCACTACTTCTCTGCCTCACTGTCTCTCTGTCTTGTCTCTGTCAGCTCGTGGCTTTAAAGCCAGTTTGTTTCTTCCACAATTCATTTCATCTTCCCAGCTCTCTGAATCGCCTGCCTCTGTCCGCTGGGACTCCTCTGCCTTGCATCATCATTGCTGCGTAACGCTTCGCAGAGAGGTGGCCACCTGTCTTCTTGCGAACTGAGTGTCGGTTCTTCTTGAACGGTCATTTTTTTTCGTTATTTCCCAAATGCCTACGAAATGGATCCTTAAGTCGCCTCATCGGTCAAATTGGACTTCAAATCTTTATGTGCCGTAGCTTATTTCTCCCTCGGGTCCAGTCATCCATCGAGTTGAACCTCCGTCATTTGATCTGGAGCCCCCAAATCCTATGATCTTCGCTTATGTCACGCGGTTGAGTTGCTCAACTGTTAGTCCGTGATGTAAGTGGTTTTTCTATCTCGCCACCAGACACGTGTCTCTCGGTGTATGGAATTGTTGGGTCTTTGGCCAAACCCACTTACCACCCGAACTGCCTTCGATATTCCGTCGGTTTTGAGTGCGGGACCCGCCTGTCAGTTTTAGCGCTTTCCCATGGTTTTCTAGTTTCCCTTGTGATCGAGCGCTTGGGGCTTTTCCTTCTCGAGGGGTTTTTCCCAGTGACACGCGATTAGCGCTAATCGCGTATCAGAAACAACCTCCGTTTCTGGAGTTGAGCTTCCCAACTACCATTTTTGCACCACGCATATTCTCCATGGGCTAACAGTTAGTGCGCTTTGATTGAAGGTCCTCATTGCTCCATGCTGGCTGCAAATTATCATTATTCAGAGGTTATTTATAATAGCTATAAGATTTCTTGAAGTCTATCATTCGTTCTTAACAATCATGGAATTTTTTGAGGATCCAATTCGGATTATGGCCTTCCCACTGAAAAAGCTTTTGGACCACCAAAAGTTGGTTTTCAAGCATTGACTAAGTGAGGATATGACTTTATCACTTGTCCAATCTTTATATATTTTTCACTACTTGGATTTGAACCTCTGAGCCTAATTCTAAGGTACTCAACATCTCCCCTGCACGTCGTTCTCACCTTCCTGTCCAGAACTGTGTCTTCATGCAATTCATTAAGATATTCAGGTAGCAGGTCATCAATAGAAGACAATTGACTATGTTATTCATGATCTTCAATTAATGAAGGTTCAAATAGTCTCAAGCTGTATGCATTGACGACTGAGTAGATGTGCATATAAGCTAGCAAATCAAGGCGAAAAGCATTCTCGCCAATTTTCTCAAGGAACCTGAAAGGTCCATACCTTATTGGTTTCAGATTTTTACCTTCACCTTGCATCCCGTCCTTGTTGATATATGGCCAGACTTTATCACCAACTTGGAAACTATGCTCCATCCGATGCTTGTCATGCCTTGCCTTGTATTTGGCCTGGCTCTTTTCCAGCTGTTCCTGTATTGCTTGATGGATCTCTTGGATTTGTTCAATGAACCTAGTTGTCTTGTCCACATCGTTGTGTCCCTCAACTGTTGTGTCCTTACCAAAGACAAAATCCTAGGGAGACCTTGGTGTGAAACCAAAACGGGTCTCAAAGGAGATCTCTGTGTGGAAGAATGTTTGGCTCAGTTATAAGCATGCTGCACATAACATAAATGTTCATCCCAAAGCTTAGGATGCTTTCTGCAATATCCCCTTAGCAACTGGATCACTATCATGTTGACTACTTCTGTCTGGCCATCGGTTTGTGGATGGAAAGCTATGCTTCTCTTCAGTTTGGTGTCCATCAGTTCCCATAGACTTGACCAAAACTTTCCCACAAATCCGGTGTCTCGATCAGATATAATGGAAGTGGGTAATCCAAAATGAACCCATACATGTTGAAAGAACAGTTTTGCAGTTTGTTCAGTTGTAATCTGTTTATTACAAGGTATCAAAATACAGATTTTGCTGAACCTATCCACAACAACATATAGATAATCATGACCTTTCCTAGATTTAGGCAGTTATCCCACAAAGTCCATGGAAACACTTTCCCAAGGATGAGAAGGAACTAGTAATGGAGTGTACAAGCCTAGTTTTCTATTGTTGGGCTTGCTTTTCGCACACATAGTACACCCTCTTACATATCTAGAAACTGTCTTGTTCATTTTTGGCTAATAACAAAACCTTTGTAGCTATGCAACTATTTTACTTACCCCAAAGTGACCTGATGTTAGAGAAGTGTATGCTTGGAAATTATTAAAGAGTTTAGACTTCTGTGATCTACACTTTGATTGTGAGAATAATTTCAGCAAAATCACATAGAGAATCATTTTTCGACGCGTTTCAAACCAACTAGTGTGGTTCATCGTCAGGACAAGTTGAGGAAAAAATTTGAGCGATCAGTTAAATAGTGCATGCACGTTCTCCAACGGCTATATTTGACCGGGCAACGGTTAAAAAGACTCTTAACAGCTAGATTAGATCAGGGCCTAGGGGAAAGGGTCAAGGTTAGTTAAAATATTCAAATAATATTACAATTTCTCATCTTATTATCACAATTATTAACTTCTCAAATAAATATTATTAATCCAATAATAAACTAAATTTTATCTTATTGATTAATTAATTAAATTTAGCATATTATATTTATATGAATATCAATTATGGTATTTTTTTATTTATTTAATTTTATTATTAATTATTGTATTAAGCCTTAACGTTAAATAGTAATATTATTAAATTAACTCTCAGGTTAATAGTAATTATAATTTCAAATTGAATGATTATAATAATATTAGCCTAGCATAAATTTTAATTTAATTTATTTTTATATTTATATTATTTATTTTATTTGTTTTTATTTTTATTTTTATAATATTATTTCAATAGCAATTTATTATATTAAACACGCATAAATTTATATTAAATCATATTAATAGATAATATCTATTCTATTAACTAAATGTTTTAGTAATATTATTATATTAACTTCAAGTTAATAGTAATATTATTGTATTGATTTCAAATTAATATTATTAATAACATTAGCCTAGGGTAAATTTTCTAATATATGAGTGATTTGAATAATATTACAATTGCTACTATTTTACTTGTCGTTTGATGATACTTGTTATATTTAGAGATACTTAATTACTAAATACCAGTCATATTATACTTAAAACTAATAATGCTAGTTTAGGGTGAATAATTAAAGATTATTAATTAATAAAGTGACTAATGTTATTAAAAGAAAGAGACTATTATTACTAAACTAAGAAAACAACGGACAACTAAACAAACAGAGAGGGGTCATGAGAAGAAGAGGCTAAGATAGAAGCGCTGGGATCCAACAACTACTAATCTTCCAGTCGTCATCCCTATTGAGATTCATAGGTCTTTTCTCGATCTCAAGGGCTTCCCTAAATTTACGATGGTGAAACTGCGTAACTCTTGCGATAACTTGAGCCTCTTCAATACATACATGATGTTTAGTTTTCTCGGCATGCTCTGCTAGGGCTGAGGACTTGGCCCTTCCATGCTTCAAGTCTGCTGAGTGCTCACTAATCCTCTGATTAATAGAACAACCAGTTTCACCAATGTATGGGGCCCCACAGGAAAAGGGAATGACATAGACACCTTTCATGTCTTTAGGGTCGACAGGATCTTTAACAAAACAAAGAGAGCTACAATGGTGTTAAGAGGTCTAAAGGTCGAGGGAATATTGTGCTTCTTAAGAATCCTAGCGATCTTATCAGTGGTTCCTTGGATGTAGGGGAGGTGTATCCACAGGATCCGGTCTTTAGGATCTTTATGGACAGAGGGCTCCTTATGGGCCTTGAGGAAGGATTTTTGACCTAGGTGTCTACTGTAACCATTTTTAACGAAGACATCTAGAAGATGAGCCTTCTCCTTTGCCCAGTGCTTCTCATCAGAGATTCTTAATGCACGAGTAGCAAGCGTGTTGAGAACGCCTAACTTCTGAGTAGGGAAATGATGAGAGCTGGCATGGAGATATTGATCGGTGTGAGTGTTTTTTCGAAAAACCTGGTGGGAGAAGGAACCATCATTATTCTTAGAGATGAGAACATCAAGGAAGGGAAGACAACTATTGACTTCCTTTTCCATAGTGAACTTAATGGCGAAGGATTGTTCATTGAGATGACTAAAGAAGAGATCCAACTCATCATGACCATGAGACCAAACGACACCAGTGTCATCTACAAATATCTTCCAAATCTTTGGTAAGAGGCGGGCAGAGGACAAAGCTTTGGACTCGAAATCCTCCATAAAAAGATTAGCGACGACTGGGGATAGGGGGGAGCCCATGGCCACCCCACAAGTTTGCTCATAGAACTCTCCTTCAAAGCTGAAAAAGGTAGAAGTAAGGCACAACTCAACTAATGGAGCGATATCTGGGTTAGTGAGCCTGTAGATAACCTCCATGGCCTCATTGATGGGAATACAAGTATAAAGGGAGACCATTTCGAAACTCACCAGAATATCATCGGGGTCAAGCTTTACCCTCTTAAGATCATTAATAAACGACGCAGAGTCTTTGACGAAGGACTCCGTGCGGCCAACCAAGGGTCTTAGCTTTAAGGCAAGGAATTTAGTAAGAAGGTAAGTAGGACCACCGCTGGTATTGACAATAGGTCTTAAGGGAACCCCCTCTTTATGGATCTTTGGAAGGCCATAGATCCTACGGGTGATGGGGTTGCTTTCTATGAGTTTCTGGGATAAAGAATTAGTAGAATTACATGACTTGATAGCAAGAGCAACTACCCTCGAAACATTCTTTAAAGGATTCTTGGAAAGCTTTTTGTAGCTTCCACTATTGCAGAGATGATCCAACATCTTGGAGCGGTAATCATCCCAGTTAAGGATGACTGTTGCCCCTCCTTTATCGGCTTTAAGGACAACAATATCGCGATTCTGGTTTAAGGTTTTTAGAGCCTCAAACTCAGCTTTGCTGATATTACTTTGGGGTAGTTTTGCCTTCCTAAGGGCCACGACACAATCTTGCCTAATTGTGTCCTTAGTTTTATCCGGAAGGCTCTTAATACCCAATTCCACGTTGCAGATGATGTCTTCAACCGTAATTTTCTTAGGAGCTAAGGAAAAATTAAGACCCTTACTTAAGAGACTGAAAATAGACAGGGGAAAGGAAAAGCTAGAGAGATTGACCACTTTATTGCTAGGAGACAGAGGGCAAGAATTACTCCCCGGATCAAGGTTATTATTATTATTATTATTAAATCTGTTCTGCTCTGAAATCTCAGCAATTGGAGGAGTTACTCAAGAAGAGACAATCTGCTAAATTTCTCAAACTCTCCAGGTGTTACACTTCGTCCCAAGGTTTTGATCCTCCATCAAGCAGCCAGGTTTCGAAGTACCAGGTTTCAGCCCTCAATTCTTGGGTTTCGGGCTTTCCCCTAAAGTTCTACTCGGATTCGCATGATCCTAGTAATTTTGAATTATTTCTGGAGGTTAGTTCTCCATCCTAGCCCACCAACATGGATCGGGATGTTTCTAGCAGCGTCTCAGGTTGGTCGTTGTCTCGTCCTGGCACTGGACCGGCCTTGCCTGCTATGTCTCCTTCTCGGCAATGGAAGAGCAGTGAGAGCTTGCTGGCTCGTGCGGATGTAGCAGTTTATGAAAAGCCTCCAGGTGAGAATCCCTTATGCATACATTCTTTGAGTGGTGTTTCAAGTTCTTATGGTAATAATATAGCTTGTAGCAATGTAAGCGATATAAACCAGGACTTGGTTTGCAGTAGGATGCGCGGTATAAGCCTGGACGTGAATAATGATGGTAATAAAAGTAATAGCATTGAAAATAATGATATTAATTATAATATTTGTAATAATAATAATAACAATAATATGTAGGTAATATGAATTAATAAAATAATATTAATACTTATAATATATACAAAATCTAAATAATGTAGCATTATTAAGAAAAATTAGGGGAATAAAGAATAATATTAATAATAAATATTAATATGTTAATAATAATAATAATAATAACAACCTTGATCCGGGGATTAATTCTCGCCCTCTACCTCCTAACAATAAAGTGGTCAATCTCTCTAGCTTTTCCTTTCCCCCATCTGTTTTCAGTCTCTTAAGTAAGGGTCTTAATTTTGCCTTAGCTCCTAAGAAAATTCCAGTTGAAGACACCATCTACAGCATGGAATTTGGTATTAAGAGCCTTCCAGATAAAACTAAGGACACAATTAGGCAAGATTGTGCCGTGGCCCTTAGGAAGGCAAAATCGCCCCAAAGTAATATCAACAAAGCTGAGTTTGAGGCTCTAAAAACCTTAAACCAGAATCGCGATATTGTTGTCCTTAAAGCTGATAAAGGAGGGGCAACAGTCATCCTTAACAGGGATGATTACTACTCCAAGATGTTGGATCATCTCTGCAATAGTGGAAGCTACAAAAAGCTTTCCAAGAATCCTTTAAAGAAGGTTTCGAGGGCAGTTTCTCTTGCTATCAAGTCATGTAATTCTACTAATTCTGTATCCCAAATACTCATAGAAAGCAACCCCATCACCCCTAGGATCTATGGCCTTCCAAAGATCCACAAAGAGGGGGTTCCCTTAAGACCTATTGTCAATACCATCGGCGGTCCTACTTACTTTCTTACTAAATTCCTTGCCTTAAAGCTTAGACCCTTGGTTGGCCACACGGAGTCCTTTGTCAAAGACTCTACGTCATTTATTGATGATCTTAAGAGGGTAAAGCTTGACCCCGATGATATTCTGGTGATTTTTGACGTGGTCTCCCTTTATACTTGTATTCCCATCAATGAGGCCATGGAGGTTATCTATAGGCTCACTGACCCAGATATCGCTTCGTTAGTTGAGTTGTGCCTTACTTCTACCTTTTTCAGCTTTGAAGGAGAGTTCTATGAGCAAACCTATGGGGTGGCCATGGGCTCCCCCCATCCCCTGTCATCGCTAATATTTTTATGGAGGATTTCGAGTCTAGAGCTTTGTCCTCGACCCGTCTCTTACCAAAGATTTGGAAGAGATTTGTAAATGACACTGGTGTCGTTTGGTCTCATGGTCATGATGAGTTGGATCTCTTCTTTAGTCATCTCAATGAACAATCCTCCGCCATTAAGTTCACTATGGAAAAGGAAGTCAACGGTTGTCTTCCCTTCCTTGATGTTCTCATATCTAAGAATAATGATGGTTCCTTCTCCCACCAGGTTTTTCGAAAAAAGACTCACACCGATCAATATCTCCACGCTAGCTCTCATCATTTCCCTGCTCAGAAGTTAGGCATTCTCAACACGCTTGCTACTCGTGCATTAAGAATCTATGATGAGAAGAACTTGGCAAAGGAGAAGGCTCATCTCCTGGATGTCTTCGTTAAAAATGGTTATAGTAGACACCTAGGTCAGAAAGCCTTCCTCAAGGCCCTTAAGGAGCCCTCTGTCCATAAAGATCCTAAAGACCGGATCCTGTGGGTACACCTCCCCTACATCCAAGGAACCACTGATAACATCGCTAGGATTCTTAAGAAGCACAATATTCCCTCAACCTTTAGACCTCTTAACACCATTCGTAGCTCTCTTCGTTTTGTTAAAGATCCTGTCGACCCTAAAGACATGAAAGGTGTCTATGTCATTCCCTGTTCCTATGGGACCCCATACATTGGTGAAACTGGTCGTTCTATTAATCAGAGGATTAGTGAGCACTCAGCAGACTTGAAGCATGGAAGGGCTAAGTCCTCAACCCTAGCAGAGCATGCCGAGAAAACTAAACATCATGTCTGTATCGAAGAGGCTCAAGTTATCGCAAGAGTTACGCAGTTTCACCATCGTAAATTTAGGGAAGCCCTTGAGATCGAGAAAAGACCCGTGAATCTCAATAGGGATGACGGCTGGAAGATTAGTAGTTGCTGGATCCCAGTGCTTCTATCTTAGCCTCTTCTTCTCATGACCCTTCTCTGTTTGTTTAGCGATCTGCTGTTTTCTTAGTTTAGTAATAATAGTCTCTTTCTTTTTATAACATTAGTCACTTTATTAATTAATAATCTTTAATTATTCACCCTAAACCAGTATTATTAGTTTTAAGTATAATATTATTATTATTTAAGTCTCTCTTAAATTAACTAGTATTATGAAACGAAAGTTAAAATAGATAGCAATTGTAATATTTTCTAGTTACTCTATATTAAAAAATTCTACCCTAGGCTTAATGTTATTAATAATATTAATTTGAAATTTATATAATAATATTCTATCAACCTTGAATGTTAATATAATAATATTACTATTTAGTTTAATTACAATATATATAATATATATATTTTTTTCTACGTTAAAGCTAATCTAAGTACCACGGGGGATTTGAACGGTGACCTATCGCAAGGATGCCTTAACATGCACCTACTTCCACCGTCAATCCAAGCCCCGTGGGCTGTTAATACAATAATATTATACTATTAATATGATTTAATATATAATTTGGTTGTTAATCATAATATATTGCCTATTGATAATATTATAAAAATTAAATAAAAACCAAATTAAAATAAAAACAAATAAACAAATTAAAATAAAATTTACGCTGGGTTAATATTATTAATAATATCAATTGAAATTAACATTACTATTTTAACCTGAAGTTAATTTAATAATATTACTATTAACTTAAGGTTAATACAATAAATTAATAATAATAATTAAAAAAAATGATATTAACATAATAATATTGCTAAATTAATTAATTAATTAATAAAATAAGATAAAATTTAGTCTATTATTGGATTAATAATATTCATTTGAGAAGTTAATAATTGTGATAATAAGATGAGAAATTGTAATATTATTTGAATATTTTAACTAACCTTGACCCTTTCCCCTAGGCCTTGATCTAATCTAGCCGTTAAGAGTCTTTTTAACCGTTGCCTGGTCAAATATAGCTGTTGGAGGACATACATGCACTATTTAACTGATCGCTCAGATTTGTTCCTCAACTTGTCTTGACGATGAACCACACTAGTTGGTTCGAAACACGTCGACAAATGATTCTCTATGTGATTTTGCCGAAATTATTCTCACAATCAAAGTGTGTGCTTCTCGAATTATCTTTACTCTTTCAGTTTGTGGAATGCATAGCTTCCCACAATGATATAGGAGTCAGTTCTTAATATGATAATCCAATTCTTCTACTCGTTTGCCTTGACTTAAAGTTGCATATACATCTTTAAAGTCTATATCTTGAGCATATTGTTCAATGTAGCTCTCATGTAACACATAATTATGCTTAAGTATAGTAGATGCATTTATAATGGGTCTAGATAACATATTTGCAACTTTATTGTGTATGCCCTTTTTATATCTGATGACTAAATGAAACTATTGTAGAAAACCCATCCATCTATAGTGTCTTGATTGCTGCAACTTAGTTTGGGAGTGTAGACATTGAAGTGGTTGATGATCAGTATGTATAACTGTTTCCTTGCCCATTAAGTAATGTTTCCATTTTTTCACACTATGTACTAATGCATACAATTATTTATCATATGTGAGATAGTTAACTATTGCAGAATTAAATTTCTCATAATGATAACGTATGGGTTTACTGTGTTGTATCAACATTTCTCCCATGGCATAGTCACTGGCATCCATTTGGATCTCAAATGGTCTTTGAAGATCTAACAGTGCTAGTACTGGTGCTGTACGAATCTTTCCTTTCAAGGTGTCGAAGGCTTTCTACTATTTGCCTCCCAATTGAAACAACTTGTTCAATCCTGTTAAAGCATGTAAGGGAGTTGCAATTAAGGAAAAGTTAGAAATGAACTTTCTCCAATATTGTGCTACTCCTAAGAAGCTCCTAACTTATGTAGCAGATTTGGGTTTAGGCCAGTTTAAATGACTGCCACCTTAGAAGGATCTATCTTCAATTCACCACCCCCTACTATATGTCCCAAATAATTCAATGATGTTTTTCCAAATTCACATTTTGAGAGTTTAACATAAAGTTTTTCTCTTTTCAAAACATCTAGTGTCTACTTAACATGCTTTAAATGTTCTTCCCATGTTTTGCTAAATATCAGAATGTCATCCAGATATACAATAACAAAATCATCAAGAAAAGGTTTGTGTACATCATTCATTATTCTCATGAAAGTAGCAGGAGCTTTAGTTAAGCAAAAAGGCATAACCAGCCACTCATACAATGCTTGCTTTGTTTTGAAGGCAGTCTTCCATGCATCTTGTTCTGAAACTCTGACCCGATGATATCCACTATGCAAGTCTAACTCGGAAAAATAAACAGCTTCTTTCAATTGATCTAATAGATCATCTATGTGAGGAAGGGGATAACAATTTTTGATTGTTATCTTATTCAGTGCTCGATAATCTATGCACAGTCTCCATGAGTCATCTTTCTTTCTTACCAAAATGATTGGAGATCCACATGGTGATGTGCTAGGTCTGATGAACCCCTTCTCGAGCAACTCCTGCACCTGCTTCTTGATTTCTGCATTCTCTAAAGCAGACAACCTGTACATTCCAATGTTAGGTAGTGGAGCATCTTGCTGCAAATTAATATCATGCACTATTTCCTTTTTGGGTGGTAGACCTTTAGGTTCTTGAAACAAGATATCATACTCTGAAACAAATTTTTCTAAATCAGCTTGTTGTTTAGCATCATAGCGCTCAAATACATTGTTTTTATCAGGTTTCTTTCCTTTACATCCATCAGTAAAAATTGTTTGTATGAATTTATAATTCATTTCATCTGCCCTGAGTTTATGAGAGTGTAATTATTCTTGAGCTTATGGGCTCTTACAAAGTATTCGATTCCATCTTTAATGAGTATATACTTGTTCTCAGCTCTATATAAAATAGCTTTTCTGTCATACAAGTAAAGAGTTCCTAAAACAATTCCACAAATATCCAAAGGAATTATGTCTAACTCAACCTCATCTACAAATGTTGACCCAAAAGAAAACTTAAGTTTGCATTGTCTAGTCACTTGTACTTGTGCTTTATCACTTAACCATCCTAATGGGTATGGTTTCTTGTGAGGTGTAGTTAGTAATCCCAACTTCTTTACAATTGCTTCAGAAATTAAATTTACTTGTGAGCCACTATCAAACAGAGTATCAATATTTTGATGTTTGGAAATAAATCAAATATGGAAAAGCTCATGTCTTTTTCTCTCATTTTCTTCATCAATAGTAGATTGTGCATAATTACTAGTAGATGCTTCAGAATTCTTACCTTTTATACCTAGGGTTGCAATGGTTGCTTCATCTCCTGAGTCCAACCCCAAATCTTTCTGAATAGCTACAACGATCTTCTTCTTCTTGCCCTTTAACTTCTTAGGTCTTAGCTCTAGATGCAGAATCCAATAGTGATCATCATCATGCCCATCCTTCTTACAGTGAGTGCATGAAGACTTGCTTTTCTGTGCAGTGTTGGCCTTCCTTGCTTTCCATTTTTGTTTTCTTTTCTCCTTATTTTTTCTTGCAGTGGGTTGGGATGATCCCCCAACTTCTGGGTTCCCATTATTTCCTCTAGCTTCTAGATGCGTAGCTTGAACAAATACCTCATCTATACTAGTGGGATTAAACATGAGGATAGTGTGCCTCATGTAGCTGTGTACACCACCGTTGTAATTCAACATAGTCTTATGTGAGTCTAATGAGATTCCTAGAATCAAAGCTCTCTTCCTAAATTCTTGGGTGTAATCTTGTGCACTTTGCCCTTTCAATTGTCGAAGATTTTGCGAGCTCATCAAGGCTTGCTGCATGTAGGCCAGTGGATAGAACTACTTTTTGATTGTAGAAACAAATTCACTCTAGACTGAAAGAGTCTTACCATGTCTCTTCATGTCTGCTTGGGTCCTGCCTTCCCACTAAACCAAGGTAGTGCCTCTAAGGTGTAGGCTAGCCAGCTGAATCTTTCTCTTGTTTGAATCGATACTCCGCACTCTGCAATAAACATCAATTTGTTTGATCCAATTGTCCAACTTTTCTGCATTCAACTCTCCATCATATATTGGTAAATCAAATTTAACATCTATTTTAATCAAAGATGTCTTCTTTTTATGTTCAGGGCTATTAGGAGGTGTGAGAAAGTTTTCTTCTTTCCCTTTTCCTTTTGAGTAGTCATGGAGGAGAGACTCTTCTTCTCCTTTATCTTGTTTGGAGCCTGATGAATATTAATCTTTATGTTTTCTAAAGTCCTTATACATTTCCTCTACCATGGACCTTATGGCCAGGAAACTATTTATAAATTGAGGGTCTAGCCCCACAAAACCTTCCTCTCACATTGTCTTTTGAGGATAAACTCTTCCAATTTCAGGATTAGTTTAGACCAACTCTCCTTCTCCTAATTTGAGCTTTGATCTAGTTAGCATTCAACAACTAAATCCAACACAAGCTTGTCTGACCTTAACAACCTATAGCTGATACCACTTGATCTGAAATCACCCCTAGGTGACCTCAGGAAATTAATGAAGGTATTATAGACTCATGTGCTAGTGTGTGTATCTATGTTATCTTAGGCAACAGATCGATAAGATTGCAATATAAATAGATGCTTGAAACTGTAAGATATCACAATAAGCAAAACAAAAACACAACAAAATTTAATAAGGAGTTCACCCAATCCTCCTAGGCTACGTCTCCTGGTCCAGCTTTCAGTGGTGGCCTTTTTATTATGTTTTCAAAGCAGAGTCTTACAATAAGGAGCTCAATTTGAGTCTCACTTGACAGAGGATGATCAATAGGATGGCACTTGGAATTCCCAAGTCCTTAGAGTTCACAAACTCCCCTTATTGAATTTTGACCTCAATTGGCCTTTGTCTGATCGATGTTTCCCTTACTCTAATGGTCAACTCGGCTTCTCTGTTCTCTACAATTTTTCCTTTCTTTCTGTGTCTCTCGGCCTTCAGCTTCTTCATTGCTTCTCTGCCTCACTGTCTCTCTATCTTGTCTTTGTTAGCTTGTGGCTTTAAAGCCAGTTTGTTTCTTCGACTGTTCGCTTTGTCTTCCCGGCTCTCTGAATCGCCTGCCTCTGTCCACTGGGACTCCTCTACCCTGCATCATCATTGCTACGTAACGCTACGCAGAGAGGTGGCCACCTATCTTCTTGCGAACTGAGTGTCAATTCTTCTTGAACGGTTGTCTTTTCCGTTCTTTCCCAGATGCCCGCGAAACAGATCCTTCTGTTGACTCATCGGTCAAATTGGACTTCAAATCTTTATGTGCCGTAGCTTATTTCTCCTTTGGGTCCGGTAATCCATTAGGTTGAACCTCCACCATTTGATTTGGAGCCCCCAAATCCTATGGTCTTCGCTTATGTCGTGCGGTTGTGTTGCTCGACCATTAGTCCGTAATGTAAGTGGTTTTTCTCTCTCCCCGCTGGACACGTGTCACTCGGTGTATGGAATCGCTGGGTCTTCGACCAAACCCACTTTGCCAGTTTTGAGCGTGGGACCTGCCTGTCAGTTTTAGTGCTTTCCCACGGTTTTCTAGTTTCCCTTGTGACCGAGTGCTCGGGGCTTTTCCTTCTTGAGGGGTTTTGTCCAGCGATACGTGATTAGTGCTTATAGCCTCTGTTTCTGGGTTTAAGCTTCCCAATTGCCATTTTTGTGCCATGCACGATCTCCATGGGCCAACGGTTAGTGCACTTTGACTGAAGGTCCTCATTGCTCCGTGCTGGATGCAAATTATCAGTATTTAGAGGTTATTTTTGATAGCTATAAGAATTCTTGAAGTCTTCCATTCATTCTTAACAATCATGGAATTGTTTGAGGATCCAATTCGAATCAACTAAGGTGAAATTTGAGCTCGAGAATTTGGCTTTAGGAGAAAGTGACAAAATTTGGGAAGTTATGGAGACCTTTGAGTGGGTTGTAGTAAGTAAATCCTATGGTAGGAAATTCTCAATATAAAGGATCTGTTAATGGATCGGGGATGAATGGGGAAAGGAGCTCATTAAATTTCCTATAGTGAAAACCCTCACCTGAGGGTAGTTGATGCTAAAATTAAATAATGTGGAAGTTGTCAGTGAAGTGGCTCAAATATTCATCAAGGAGATAGTGATATTACATGGAGTTCCCAAGAAGATTATATCATATAGAGATGCCAAGTTTACTTCCAAGTTTTGGAAGGAGTTTTTTGCAAGCTCGGGGACAAAGTTGGATTTTAGTACAACTTATCATCTACAGACAAATGAACAGATAGAGAGGGTTAATATGATTCTTGAGGACATATTGAGGATGTGCGTCATGCATCGAAAAACAAAGTGGGAGGAGTATCTTCCACTGGTGGAGTTTGCTTATAATAATGGGTGTCAGGAATCCTTGAAGATGAGCCCATTTAAGGCTCTGTATAGAAAGAGTTGTAATACTCCTGTCAGTTGGAGTGATCTAGTGAGCAGGGTGCTGATTGGACTAGATATATTGCCAGAGATGGAGCAAGAGATGCAGGCTATTAAGAGGAATTTAGAGGAAACACAAACCATGCAAAAGAGTTATGAAAATAAACATAGAGAATTCAAGGAGTTTTAGGTTGGGGAGCATGTGCACTTGTGCATCAAGCCCAAGAAGATCTCCTTTAGTATTAGGTTATGTGCCAATTTGTCACCTTGGTGTTGTGGGCCCTTTTAGATCCTTGAGAGGATTGGACCATTGGCCTACAAACTTGAACTGCCACCAAAAATGAAATTCCATGATGTTTTCCATGTTTCATTGCTTAAGAGATATGTACAGGATGTTGATTATGTGATTGATTTGTCTATATTGCTGGTGGAACTAAAGGGAGAATTCCAGCCAGAGCCACAATTCATTTTGCAGTGGTGCTCCGGAACCGAACAATAGAGAAAGTTAAAGTGTAGTGGAAGCACTTTGGGCCCGAGGAAGCTACATGGTAGATGTCCGATGAGATGCAGGAATTGTATCCTTCCTTATTTATTAGTTGAGTAAATGTGTTTTTTATATGTGTTTGTAAATATTGCATCGATTTGTGTTATAACATTGTAATAAGAAGTATGATGGCCATTGTTTTCAACAATTTTTCATTGTAAATATTGCATCGAGCCGTGTTATAAATCTTGATAAGCAATATTTTTTGTTGGTCATAAGCGTAAAAAATCACTGAAGATGGTGTTCACCGAGGGGGTGGCGGTTGTTGTAACAACCTCGACTGATTTTCAATGTAAATAAAATAAGACCAAGGTCATGGGACACGTATTCCAAGTTAAAAGTGGGCAAACATTAGCATGGGCATCACTTATGGTTTATTAACGACTATGGAAATTGGCAAAGGAAAAGAGGCAATAAATGATATTTAATTAAGGAAATAAAAGAAAATAGGAGAAAAGGAAGGTGAAGATACATAAATATGCATGCAAGGGAAATTAGAGAGAAAATGAAAGAAAAAGGAAAAAGGAAAGGAAAAGACATGAAACATCAATGATAAAAAGGCATCTGAAAAATAATTGACAAATTTTTGGACAATTTTTGGCTCAGCTCTTGATCATTCTAGCTCTCTTCCACACTCTTACATACTTAGATAATTCTTGGAGCATTTTAGCATTCACTTGCACTTGGAGAGAAGCAAGGAAGAAAGCAAAGGAACTGGTGGGTAGCAGAGAAGAAGGTTGGATCAACAACTGCAACAAAAGTACATTGAAAGTAATACGTTGCATGTGTGATTTCCTTGTTGAGATGTGAATGCAAGATACATGCATGTGGTTATTTGGTTATTTTGTTGTCATTGGCATGGGATTTTCTTGGATTGATAGTGGTTTCAACCTTGCCTTGCCTTTTCTTGGATAGTCATGATGTAGTGGGTTCTCTATTTTGATTAAGCTTTGGATGGACAATAGACTTGGATCTTGGTTGATGGGACAAGGGTGGAGATGGTATTTCTTCTGGAACTCTTGAAAGATGGGTGGAGATAGGAAAATTCCTCTGGAGCTAGTGAAATAAGTTGGAAGCATCCAAGATTGCTTTGGTATTAGTGATTTTTGGATGGTTTAAGTGAAAACACTATGGTTGAGGGTTGAGGTGGTTTGGCTTCTATAAGTCATGGTTGGTTCTATTTTGGTTTAACCAATATGATATCGAATTCATGCTTGGAATATGGAACGAGCGTGACTAGCATAAAGAGATATTTGGTTCAACCTAATCTATGGTTGGGTGGTACCTGGAAGTCCCTAACTTGGTTGGATTTGCATATGATTAACATGAGTTATTTTCCTATCATGATCAATGAGCACATGTACTATTTATTGTGTTGATCTTATTGTTGGTTTTTCATGAATTTTATTTTGGTTGTTGAGAATGCAACAAGACGATGGAGCTTAGTGGAAAGGAGTCGCCTTCACTAAGTGGGGCCGCAGGCAAATTATGGCGCAAAGTCTATTTTTAGACATATGGATCATGTCTATGAGTTGCAGGATGCTATTTATGGATGATTGGTCAAGTTGGAAAAAATAGATGGACTTCTATTTTTAGACAACAACGGTGACACTGTCAAGTCTAAATATAGAGTAGTCAAATATTATTAGCTCATAATAATATTTAGACTACAAACTTTATCTTATTCTCTTGGAGCACCTCAGTTGGAGCTACAAATGTGGCACATGCAGCTGACAGAAGGAATCACATGGTTACCTATGGGTTGACTGAGCTATTGCATGTAGGACTTCAGTTAGAACTCAACGGGTTGAGTTTAGTGGAGTTAGAGGTGGAGTTGATGGAGTTGTGTTCAGTTTGACCTTGTTGAATTGGTTGTATTTAGTCTAACTGGAAAATAGAATAAGTGATGAGTTGTGTGAATTAGTTATTAATTAATTCACTAATTATTAACTCATAATGCAACTGAAGAATACATCAGTTAACTCAGTGCATGTACAATTCAGTGGAGACAGGTGTTAGAGATTGAGAATGCTATCAATTGTGACTATAGTTGTGCATGAGATCTTGCACAATTAGTGGGATTGAGTTATGCCAATGAAAATTGTGGCCAAGAACAAATGATTATAACCTGTGCTCATGTGATTTCCAAGGTAAAAAGAACTTGGAACGAGTTTGGTTATCAATTATTGTTCTTGCAGGATTGTGCAGTGGAGGCAGGCAAGCAGCAGAGGAGATTTGGAGATCATATTTGAGTTGTATTATATGTAACAGGTGGAGATAGTACTGAGTACTTGTGAGGAGTATTGTACTATGTTTGTTACATGTTCTCAATCTTATAATATACATATATTTTGGGTTTTTTAGCGAGATTCTTTCCCCGGGATACATACTGTGTTGATACATGTGTTTGATGCTTCTATGTGCGCATGTATATGTTTCTGAATACTGCTAAATTGATGATCAACGTAGATGAGATTATGTATTATGCATGTATTCTACAATAGTGTATAATCAGGATAATCTCGGTTGAATAAGTGTCATATTATTCATAAATTTCTACATGGTATCAGAGCGGTTGATCATCAGATCTACTATTGAGGAAGTGTTTACATCTTATTTCTTCAGGCGGAGTCTGTAATTGGGCTAGGTAGCCTCTGGATTCAGCCTTCCTTTGGAAGGTGAGATATATGTTGAATGCCCATACAGTCGATCTCTGTACGAGAAGTATTTTGTTCTCACGAATTTTAGATTGGAAGTAGTTGAGTTTTGAGCTGGTGGAATTCGAATTTGCAGTAGTGTTTTCTTGGTGTCAAAGTTGAAATTTCTTTCAATGGATTGCGATTGGAGTATGCCCTTGAGGGCAGCTCGAACTATATTGCATGGAAGGACAGGATGGAGGTGGTGTTATATGATAATGGGTTGAAGGATTTCATAGATGCGGATCTCCCAAAACCTACTGATGTTGCTCAAGTTGGGTATTGGCAAAAGAAGACAGCAAAGTGTCGAAGGATTTTGTTGGAGGGCGTGAGGGATCACATTGTGTCTAGCCTCCATGGAAAGGCTTCTCCATTCTTGATGTGGAAAGCATTGACAGATCTATACCAGAGCAAGAGCGACCAGAGGAAGTTGGTGCTCAAGGATAAACTCAGAAACATCAAATGCGAGAAGGGCGACAATATGCCTAAGTATATCATGAAGTTCACCCAATGCAGGGATGAGCTGGGAAGTGTGGGGGTGAATGTCGATGATGAGGACTTGGTGAGCTTGGCTCTACTTGGTCTTCCGAAGAGTTGGCATTCCTATCAGGGCTCTGTCAATGGTCGGGAGAAATTGCCAGGATGGGAGCGACTTTGGATGGATCTTGTGCAAGAGGAGATCAGGCGGAATACTAAGGACAGATCTTCATCAAAGGCAACTGATGAAGAAAATTGTGCTTTGGCTACGAAAGCAAAGAAGGGGAAGAACAATAAAGCTTCTCATTCCGGTGCAAAAGGCAAGAAGCAGGACATGTCCAAGGTGAATTGTTTTCACTGTCACCAGTACAGACACTATGCCACAAATTGTTCGCAGAAGAAGAAGAACAAGCAAGTTGTTGGATCTGCAACAGGAGAGGCTCTAGCCTCGCAGTTTGAGCTTGATTTTTCATTGATCGCATGCTTGGTTTCAAGTGTGATGGGATCGGTATGGTTCTTGGACAATGGTGCGTCTTTTCACATGACAGGAGATCGAGATTTGTTTTTAGATCTAGATGAGAAAGATCTTGGACTGCACATCGAGATGGGCGATGATGGTAGATACAATGCAACCAGTATCAGTACCATTTCCTTTGAGAGGGAGTCTAGTAAACCCTTTGTATTGAAGGAAGTCATGCATGTTCCAGGATTGAAGAAGAATCTTTTCTCTTTGGCGATGTTAGAAGACAAGGGATATGATGTTGTTTTCAGCGAGGGAAAGGCTTTCCTGCGCAACAAGACAACTGGAGAAACCCAGAAGATAGGGGTTCGAGTGAGGAACCTTTATCAGTTGTATGTAGATGGATGTGCAACAATGGCATGCAAGGCAGAAGGATTGGTGAGCTGGGATGATGGCGAGCTATGGCACAGGAGATTGGGTCACCTTCACCATGGAGCCTTGAAGATACTGCAGCAGATCACTGCTGGGCTTCCTAAAGGCACTCTTGCACAGTCAAATCAGTGCAAGGGGTGTACTTTCGGAAAGTTTGTGAAAGCCACCTTTCACGAGAAAGATAGTCACGCCACAATGATCCTTGAGAGAATTCACACAGACGTGTGTGGACCTTTCTCAGTAGCTTCGACAGCAAAACACATGTATTATGTGATTTTTGTTGATGATTTCTCTCGTAAGTGTTGGATCTTCTTCATGCAGAAGAAGAGCGAGACATACTCAAAGTTCTGTGAGTTCAAAGCACTGGTCGAGAAGGAGTCAGGGAAGAAGGTGAAGACTCTCAGGAGCAATAATGGTGGTGAATACATCTCTGGCGAGTTCAAGTAATTTTGTAGTGCAGAAGGGATTCGAAGAGAGCTCATAGCTCCCCATAACCCACAACAGAACGGGGTTGTTGAGCGGAAGAACAGAACGATCGTGGGTGTTGCATGGGCGATGTTGCATGATCAGGGCCTACCCCTTCACTTGTGGGCAGAAGCATGCAATACAACAGTTTATGTGTAGAACCATTGTCCTCACAGTATACTTGGCATGAGTACACCCGAGGAGGCTTATTCTGGTAAGAGGCCTGATATTTCTCATTTGAGGATTTTTGTTGCTAACCTTTACATGCATGTGACGAAGGATGCCAGGAAGAAGTTGGAGCCAACCACAGAGGTTGGGATATTTGTGGGGTACACTGATACGCCCCACAACTATCGTGTGTATTTGCCAAACAGTGGCAAAACTGTTGTGCGACGGGATATAAAATTTCGGGAGGAGAAATCCATGAAGTGTTCGCTTGAGAGGGAGCCACACTTGCAAGAAGATGAGGAGCTATTAGTTTCTAAGGATGAGCTTCAGGACGTGGATCAGCCACAGGACAAAGTTCATGGAGTGGTAGAGACCACTCATGCAGCACCAACCATCAGAGGGTGAAAGCGCTTGACAGAACCTGAGTGACTAGCTCAAGATGTAGAGAAAGTTGTAGGACCACCTACAGCCCAACGTAGGCAGAGACAATCACCTGATCGATACACTGGATACATGGCTCTTATGAGCAAATGTGTCATGACTGAGCCATCCTCTTTCAAGGAAGCTGTGGAGGATCCCGCATGGGTAGACGCCATGGTGGAAGAGTATGATTCAATTGTCAGAAATAGTGGATGGGAGATTGTCCCAAGACAGGAAGGGAAATCAGTGGTGGGTTCGAGATGGATCTACAAAGTTAAGCAAGCAGCTAACGAGAGTGTGGTGAAGTACAAGGAAAGATTTGTTGCCCGAGGCTTTTGACAGATAGAGGGGATCGATTATGAGGAGACCTTTGCACCTGTCGCAAGGCATTCTTCCATAGGGATGATTCTTGCTCTCTCAGCGCAGATGGGATGGCACATTCATTAGATGGATGTGAAGACTGCGTTCCTCAATAGATTCATTGAGGAGGAGGTGTACATTGAGCATCCAAAAGGTTTTGAGATCTTCAGCAGTGAGTCGCATGTGTGCAAGCTCAAGAGAGCGTTGTATGGGTTGAAACAAGCACCACGTGCTTGGTACACACGGATAGACAACTATTTCACCGGACATGGATTCTTCAAGAGTGAGACGGATCCTAACCTATACCAGATTGTGGTGGAGGGTAAGTTGCTTATCATTGTACAGTATGTAGATGATTTGATTCTAACAGGTGATGAGGTGTTGATACTTTCATGCAAGGATGATCTTGCTAAGGATTTTGAGATGAAGGACTTGGGCCTCCTTCATTATTTCCTGGGATTGGAAATCTGGCAGCATAGTGATGGACTATTTGTTTCTCAGGGCAAGTATGCTCGGGAGATACTGGAGAAGTTAAACATGCATGGCTGGAAGCCTGTTGATACTCCTTTTCCTGGAGGTTGGAGGAAGGAGGATGCCACTTCGGCAGAAGAAGTGGATGCCACTATTTATCGACAGTTGGTGGGGTCGCTTATGTATCTGGTCAATACACGACCCGATATATGCTATGCTATTAACCAACTTTCACAAGCTATGGTTAAGCCAACCAAGATTTTATGGAAGGCGGGCAAGCATGTATTGTGTTATTTGAGAGGCACATCGGGATATGGATTGTGGTACAGATAGGAGGATGAGGTGAAGCTATGTGGCTTCACGGATGCAGATTGGGCAGGAAGCCCAATGGATAGAAAGAGCACATCAGGAGGGGTCTTCAATATCGAGTCGACAACAGTTTCTTGGTACAGCAGGAAGCAGAGATCCGTGGCACTCAGTTCAGCAGAGGCGGAGTATATGGTAGCAAGTTTGGCTGCATGCGAGGCTATATGGATGAGGAAGATTCTGGTTGGTTTGTTCGGTTCTCATTTAGAGCCTACTGTGATTTACTTTGATAACCAGAGTTGCATTAAACTCTCGGAAAATCCTGTATTATATGATAGATCTAAGCATATTGACATCAGATACCATCATATCAGATATTGTGTGCAGCGGAGGATCATGTTACTTTCATACATTCCAACGGAGGATCAGGATGCTGATATCTTGACGAAGGCGTACACCACGAGCAAATTCAAATACCACCGAGGCAGGATAGGGGTTGCTAATAATCCATATCTTGTTGAGAGGGAGTGTTGAGAATGCAATAAGATGATGGAGCTTAGTGGAAAGGATTCGCCTTCACTAAGTGGGCCCGCAGACAAATTATGGTGCAAAGTCTATTTTTAGACTATGTCTATTTTTAGACATATGGATCATGTCTATGAGTTATAGGATGCTGTTTATGGATGATTGGTCAAGTTGGCAAAAATAGATGGACTTCTATATTTAGACAACAGCGGTGACACTGTCAAGTCTAAATATAGAGTAGTCAAATATTATTAGCTCATAATAATATTTAAACTATAAACTTTATCTTATTCTCTTGGAGCACCTCAGTTGGAGCTATAGATGTGGCACATGCAGCTGACAGAAGGAATCACGTGGTTACCTATGGTTTGACTGAGCTATTGCATGCAGGACTTCAGTTAGAACTCAACTGGTTGAATTTAATGGAGATGGAGGTGGAGTTGATGGAGTTGTGTTCAGTTTGACTTGGTTGAACTGGTTGTATTTAGTCTAATTGGAAAATAGACTAAGTGATGAGTTGTGTGAATTAGTTATTAATTAATTCACTAATTATTAACTCATAATGCAACTGAAGAATACATCAGTTAACTCAGTGCATGTACAGTTTAGTTGAGACAGGTGTTAGAGATTGAGATTGCTATCAGTTGTGACTATAGTTGTGCATGAGATCTTGCACAATCAGTGGGATTGAGTTATGCCAATGAGAATTGTGGCCAAGAACAAATTATTGTAGCTTGTGCTCATGTGATTTCTAGTGTGAGTGATTTTCCAAGGTAAAAAGAACTTGGAACGAGTTTGGTTATCATTTTGTTATTGTTCTTGCAGGATTGTGCAATGGAGGCAGGCAAGCAGCGGAGGAGATTTGGAGATCAGATCTAAGTTGTATTGTGTGTAACGGGTGGAGATAGTACTGAGTACTTGTGAGGAGTATCGTACCATGTTTGTTACATGTTCTCAATCATATAATATATAGATAGTTTGGGGTTTTTAGCGAGATGATTTCCCTGGGATACATACTGTGTTGATATATGTGTTTGATCCTTCTATGTGCGCATGTGTATGTTTCTTAATACTGCTAAATTGGTGATCAACGTAGATGAGATTATGTATTATGCATGTATTCCGCAATAGTGTATAATTAGGATAATCTCGGTTGAATAAGTGTCATATTATTCATAAATTTCTACACATGGATGGAATAAGGTAGCTAAATTTGTCCGATGCCCAATTAAGGTTTCGGAAATCGACACATAGGCGTATTTCTCCAGATTTTTTCCTTACTAGTACCAGGTTAGATACCCATGTCGAGTGTCTAACCTTAAAAATAATGCGGGCGTCCAACAATTTCTTTAACTCCTTTTGTATGAGGGTTTCTAAGGTGGGATGCCCCTTCCTCAGTTTCTGCTGAAATGGTTTGACTCCCTCCCTAGAAGTAATAACATGCTGAATAATATAAGTATCATACTCTTTCAGGTCATCATAGTCCAACCAAAGACATCTCGGTAATTTTGAAACAAAATGATGAAATCCTGTTTTTCCTCTGGGGTGCATTCTATTCCCAAATTAACATATTTGGGGTCACACTCAGTCCCAACATGCAAGAGAGTGGAACTATGCCTCTTGGAATTTGGCGGACCTCTGAAGTGACACCAACCCTTTTGGTAATCTATTTCCCTTATGGGAATCCACCTCATTTTGTAATGTTTTTTCATATTCCTCTTCGTTGATAGCTGCATCTTTGAATACTTCCACATTTTCCATGAATTCCAGAATCTATTGGTCATCATTGAACATGCACAAGTTAGTTATGTTATTTGGTATTGTTGGTTTATACAAAATTTCAATAGAAAAACCATCTCTAAGGGGTGTGAACCTAGCTGTGGAATTAGCTATAGTATCAGTAGGAGCGTTGTTAAAGCTTTAAAATAATTTATGATACACCATACCTCTTGCTCGTAGTTCTTTATAAGCAGAGACAAACAATGGATGCTATTGCGTACCTATCCCATAATGATTTCAGAATCTCCAATGACATTTAGCACACTGATTTTAAGTCAATAGCCTTTTTTAGGCCGAGCACCAATGCCTCATATTCAACTGTGTTGTTGGTACATTGGAATTCTAACCTGCAGGAGATCAAAAATCCATCTCCTTTTGGATTTAGCAGGATGCATCCAGCCCCTGCTCCATCATAGATTTTTGAACCGTCATAGTACAACGTCCATGTCTCTATGATGGGAAAGGGTAAACTCGATGTATGCAAGTTTAAATAAAAAAATTGTGTCATCGCAACTAGGGGTTTGCGTGGGGATTTCAATCTGGGTATCCGATGAAATGGTTGAGGTCTTAGGCTGATAGCACCCAAAGGAAGATTCGAGGAGGCATACTTATAGATCTTGTTGTGTGTAACTGATTGGTTCATTAGAGCTTTCAAGGTTGGTAATAGTATGTTTCATACAAGGTTCACTATTTACCCTGATCTGGTTATTTCTTCCTTTGTAATGTAGCCATAAGTGAGACCAATCGGTGGCAAAGTAGCCCCGCAACTTGCAAGACCAATCATTGCTAAGAAGAAGACCGTAAGCTTCCGAGATGTCTATGATGATTATGTCAATGCATTAGTGCACTTGGGCATCATAGGATAACTGAATGATGACATTATTTAATTCTCCAATGGCTAGGACTTGAGATTTGTCAAGTTGGATGATTTTGGCGTCAGCTTTCTCTAGTTGAACATTCAGTTTCTTGCATGCTGACCAAGGCATAATGTTGGTTGAGACACCAGATTCAATGAGGCAGTTGTGGACGTTGAAATTAAACATTTCAAAGGTTAAGAGGAATAGGGGATTTGAGCCCCTCAAGTTGGTTTTGGTGGTGTTAACTACAGCTTGGAGGTCAACTATAGCTATGGATTGACCTATGAGATTTCCCTTGCTCAAAGCGGTGGGTTTAACAAGCGCAGGGGAGAAAGTGAAGGCTTTGGCTATGAGTTCCTGTTGAGTCATCAATTTGCATGCACAACTTGAATAATGAGATGTTAGCTCGTGTCTTCTTTAAATATTCGATGATATTGTAGTCTAACTACACGGGAAAATATTCTGGCATTACGCATGGCGTAGCCATGATAGTCTTAGTAGTAAACCCTTTGGATGCATCTTTAGGTGTGGATGGGTTCCTTTTCATGCTGCTAGGTGATTTTCTCGGGTATAAATCATTTGTTCCTCTGGGTGAGGGGGTAGATGTTTGATTGGTATCAGTCGGGGGCAAGATCCTACGCAACAAAGCTTTCTTCGTTTCTTCTAAGGAAGAGTCCACTACTTCACCTTTACTCCTGAGATTTTAACTTTTGGGTGGATTTTTGGGAGCCTCCCCGACAAAGGCTTCTTGTGTAGTGCACACATCTCCTCCCCAGAGGATCTCGAGAGTTAGCACAGTGGAAGGGGAATCCTCACCAAGGGGGAATCATCTTCTCTTGAATCATCTGTTTCTTCCTCTACTTCGTTGGTGGTCTAATCTCCTAATAATTGGGTGACGATGGTAGTCATATTATGTAACCATTGCGGGTAGGTTTTTTCGAAGTGCAAAGCCTGATGGAAAGTGCAGAAGTTATCTTTTCCTAATTCTTCTACATTGAAGGTATGACTAGGGTTTTTCAAAACTTTAGGGGGGAAATTATTTGTTTCTCAGAAAAGGGGCTTAGTGGGTTTGGACCCTCCCAAAGCATCATTGGTTCTTTGCTTTAGCTCAGACACTTTGTTGGTTAGTTGTTTTAGTGATTTGGTTAGTCCTTCAAAATCAAAAGGATCTTTGTCTTTATCATTTGTTTAAATTGAGGAAGCTTGGTTCCTCTTATCGGAGGACTTTAGATCCTCTCGTGACTCGGAGGACTTTAGATCCTCTTGTGACTCGTGTTCCAAGGTGCTGATTGAAACAAGATCCTTTTTTACCTCAAGTTATGTGACAGAATTCTCTACCAGAGTGATTTTTGCTTCGCACTTAACAAAAATGACAATGTCCTGTGGCAGGGCCCTTGTGTAGTAATCAATCATGATGGAATCATCAAGGGCTACATCCATGGGGAACTTGTTTAAAATAGTGGCTACACATTGATTAAAATCCTATACCTTCTCCTTCTTATGGCATTTCAGTGTGCTGAGCTCGGTGAGGAGCATGGAAGGTGTCTTATCTTCTGAAAACTTGTCCAAAAGGGATTTCTGGAACTCGTCCCATGTTTGGATGGAGGAGATGGGTAGAAATCGATACCAAGTGGCCACTTTATTTTCAAGGGTATACGGGAATAGGCGGCATCCTACATCGTCCAACTGGACCTTCATCATTTGCAGAGCTAAGTAGAAATTGCTAATGTGGCCATCAGTTGTTGTCCTTTTCTCATGGTCGAATTTTGGGAGGTGTTTCTCAAAATGTCAAGGCATATCATGGAGGAGGCCTCTAATGTTTAAAGGGGATTGTGCCATCCAAGCCAGTGGTGGGGGAAATTGATTTGGTCTAGGGTTGAAAAGGATTTGGTGATTGTTTCCTTCTGATTCACTATTCGTACTTGACCTGCCACTGGTGTGAGGGGGGTGTCTGGATTCTCTTCTCGGCACTCTAACATGTCTTAGATCTCTCATGTTTCTCACATTCCATTTGTCTCTTAGGTTCCTAAGGAGATGTTGGTTGTTGTAAAAGTTTATGCGGTCTCTAAGGTAGTCCCCAACCCCTTGTCCCAAGATCCCATGAGTGCCCTCGGTGAGAGGTTGATTGTTGACATGGGTTTCCTTAGTGATTCGCCAATTATTCTTGTGCACTTCCCCTCTATGCATCTAGTTATTTTTGTCAGTAAAGGTATTCTTAGGATCCCCCTCTTCATCTTTAGGCTAGCTTTCCAACCCTTCGATAGATAGTCTTTTCATAACGTCTACATAATCATCCAGGGCTAATATAATTAATTGCGATATGGAGTTAACTAGGAGGCCCTAACACATATGTTGAAGGTTGGAGGTGTGAGAGTTGGCTAGGGAGTTAGTGGTGGGGATACATCTTAAACCCCTGGAAAATTGGCATGTGATAGGGTACAAAGCCCTAAGCTATTCATTAGTGAATTCATACATGGGAAGGTCCTCCCCTCCAAGGGTGTCTTCAAGGATGGGAATATGGGATTCTTCCTGGAGTGGTTATGTGAAGGGTGGCACAAATGGAGGGTTATACTGTACCTCGGGGGCATGGGAGGCTGAGGTTGATTACTTCATGAATGGGAAGTCTCTGTGTGAAGAGGGATTCTAGTGCTTTCCATGGCCCTCCTTCTAGATCCAAATCTATTGATGGGCTAGAATTTGTCACCAATAGTCAAGCGGATCTCTCTGGTGTAGGTTCCCAACCAGAGTTGTGTTGTAGATCCCTTCTGGTGTGTAGGCCCGGCTGTCGTTCAGTTTTCTAGAGCTAACTTCGGATAGAGGTGTGATATAAACTTAGTAGAAGGTATGAGCTTTAAGAAACACAAGAGAATAATTGACAAATATCTTGTAGCATATATATATATATATACCATGAACATCAAGAGATAAACAAGACAGTCTCACATAAAGTTACTATTAGTAGGACTTTAAATAAGACTTGTGCAAATTAAATAGATACTTCTTAACGATTGCAAAATTAGTTTACAATAATCAACCATTTACTAGCGTACATAACCGTGCAGTCAAAAGAAATATGATACTAATACCTAAAGAAATAGTTCATTGGCATGTGTATAGAGTGAAATAAACTAAATACCATTCATATGTAACAAAACCAGATTTTGGGTACGAAATAGCATGTGGAGCGATAGCACATCAAGAAGCTTTCAGGAACATTCGATCTGTTAAGTGAAGAAAAATACTCATGGCACCAACACATAGATATTTGAATCATTCAATAGTGAAAACGTACAATTAACTCTTGTATTGACTAGAATAACCACACTTCTCTTAAGAAATATGTTTATTACTCTTCAAAAGTCCTTCGCTCAAAAGCAATTTCAAATGAGATGTGAAGTTACATTTATAGGATGAGAGAGACCTTTGGTCTACTCTTGACTCTTAGACTTCCTAGTGACCTTTCAACAACCAAATGACTCTTAGAATTCTATGTGACCTTTCATGTTCATAGAGTATTCCGTGCTATCATAGTACACAAATCAAAGAAATGACTATCATCCTAGTTGACTAAGCTGTAGATGGCGAGTTCTGGAATGTTGAGCCCGAGCTTTTCGGTCAGGTAAGTGTGCCATATGTTGTATTCTGCCATGATGGGAGAGATTGGTGGCTGGCCTTCATCATGTCAGTGTAAACATTCCAGTGCATCTAGGATAAGGGTATTTCTCTTGGCACGTATATGAATATTCAGGGTACCCAACATGGTGTAGAGCCTCACTCGTTCCACAATGTAATGCTTGATATTTTCCGTTGAGACCAGCATACTTCCTGTGTGGGCAACTTGTCTATATGTTTCCATAAATGCTTGCACCTCATTGTTGATCTCCTCCTAATTTCTGACTTGTCCAATTTCTCCTATAGAAGGAGACCAATGCAGTTGGATCACTGACTCCAAACTGCTGAACAATTGCTTGTAGGAAGCCGATAGCCTCTCTACATCTTTAACCATTTTTTCTCTAAACTACACCTTGATACAAAGTTGGACCCTGGTATTCTGCATAGCAATCCAATATTTCCTGAGGACTACTGTTGGGGCTTCGGGGTACTTTTCAGACCATTCATGTATTTTATCTACGGTGGTCATGCCAGCCTCTTTGAGCATGGAAACCCTTTCCTTCGAGTGAGTTTGAATAGTCACTATGGGAGCTATAGTGTGGTGTAGTTTTTCCATCTCCTCATAAACTACAACCATAGTCTCCCCTAGGATCTTTATTTCTGATGCGACTACTGTTTGGAAATTGGTTGATCCTATATGTAGCAAGTGGAGTGTCATGATTTCCTCCTCCAAGTTCCTCTTCCCTTGTTTTGCTACACTGACCCTTTGCTCGGATGAGTATAAACTATTTTGCAAATCTACAATTTGTTTACTCATCTAGGCTATGTTGTGTTCTGTGGAAGCTATGAATGTCGTACCAACAAAGGCAACCATTAGTGGGTTTGACATGATATTTGGCAATTTATTTATTTCCGTAACGACAATGGATCAGCTGGGTTTCGGATGCAGGTTCTCTTCCTCTCCCGTATAATCTTGAAGTTTACTACATAAAATGTGATTTTAATCAGATCTAGAACCTCTTCCTCTTGATCTTCTGAGATGCCTAGGTCTTGAAGGGGTAGTTGTCCACCATTGAGGGGAGTAATGGGAGGTACATCCAAAGGAGGAATCTCACTTTGTCCTGAGCTTGGATCGACCACCCTGCTCGTCTATCCTTGTTCAATCATTATCGTTTCCTTCTCCATGTTTTCCCTAGGCTCCTCCTCCTATTGCCTCTTTTCCCTTTTTGCTAGTGCCTATTTCCTTTCTAACTCTTCCTCCATGTTCTTTAGTTCCTATTCTAATCTTTGTTGTTCATCTTGTTTTTTCCTTGCAGCTTCTTCTTCTTGTCTCTTCTTTTTGGCCTCTTCTTCCTTCATTTTCTCTTCCTCATCTTGTGCTCTCTTTTCCTCTTCCTACCTCCTATTCTCATCTTCCTACCTTTTCCTCTATTTCTCAACCTAGCTTTGGGTGTCAAGTTCCTACAATTGTTTTCTTTCTAGTTCTCTTCACCTCTTTAGTTCTCACTTCTTTCTTGCTAGTTTGGCATTTCTTTGTATGAGTGTAACTTCCTCTTCCTTGCTGTCGCTTAGAGGATCTTCTGCTTCTTTTCCTTTTTGCTTCTTTGATGTCTCGACTCTCTTCAGTGTTCTTTCTCTGAGGCTTTCATCATCCTGGAAATCATTAAGGAGTTCATCTTCTATGGCCCATTTCTCACTGGGGCTAATCTCCTTTGTGGAGTTATACCAGTTCCTAATTACGTCCTCAAGGTCCTTCCTAGTGTGGGTGTAAGATCAACTGAATTTTTCCATCTTACAGTGAGCAGCTACAATCTTTTCAGGGTCATATGTTTTGTAATTCAGGGTCACAAAATGGCTCCCCTCAAGTTCTTCAACTTTCACTTCCACATGTTTGAAGTTTTCTACTACATATGCCCCAATAGTAAGAGGAAAAGGTGGCCAAGGTTTCTTCTTACCCTTGTGCAATACTTTCAAGAAACCCTGTGTCATCTGGTAGCAGACCTATTTTAAAAGAGTCATGTCCATGATGAACTTGGGTAAAGTGTGTGGAGCTTTATGAGTACCTAACAACCTAACTAATGTTCCTTCATCGATAGGGAACCAGTGAGATACTTTAACTACGGTCCTCATGGCTCTTTTTGACATGCAAGGTGGATCTTCCTTGAATAATAATTGGTATAATGGGATGATAAATGTTTCAGATATTATATCCAATGTGGCTCTATAAGCCATGTCCCAAAAGAGCTTGTACTGGTAGTGGATAGGTAGGGGTACTGATGAGTCCCAATTGCAACTCCAGTGTTCAGAGTGGCACCTCGAACAGATAGTGCCAAGGAGGTACGAAGACATATAAAATTTTGGGGGTTGCTTGGGAGGTGGGCTTTGGGCGGTGATGATGCTGGTCCTCATGGATGATGACAAGATGCTCACCTAATTGAAAATAATTCCCTGAGTGGCAATGACATACATGAGTGGGACCCATATGCAATAAAATGCATCGTAGTCTCCCTTGCCATATAGTTGACATGTCATTGTAGTGATTAACTGATATACCCTATGTATCCCTTCGGTCATGTATGCCTGGTCTATCCTGGGCTGGAATTTCATAGGTTCTTGCCACAAATCCCTCAAGATGTCATTCTTCAGGGTAATGAATCCAGTGAGCCACTTGGTGTTAAACATTTGCTTCTTTTCATGCAATTTATAGTAGGCGCTGATATTCATGGAAGCAATGGTGGCTATAAGTGCCCATCATGACCCCTAATCATCCAGTCTTATGTGCTTGTAATCTTGACCTTTCGATGCTGATATATACGTGAAAGTTCTCTTGTGTCTTTGGGATATCCCTCTTATAAAATTCTTTGTAGATCTCATACCAGGAAATCCTGATGGTCTTACTTGTGTTGCACATCATGCCCCACTTCCTAATGCACCTTGAGTTGTTTTAGTATTCAAGTGACCCATCTTGTCTTGAAAAGAGGAAATGGATATGCAGTCAAGCTCGACGTCGTATAGCATGTCAAAAATGCAATCCCACGATGTGAGAGAGGGCATGACCATAAATTAAAAATACCAAAAGAAAACTTAGCTATTGAGAGGAAGGTCATGGGGACGAGTGAGTCATAAGGTATCCGATGAAAAACAATGTGATAGTGCGACTGAGGTCATAGGTTGTGCACGACCGTGAAGTCGAGATGCGCAGAGGTAGATTGTGGGTCGCACAGAGGATGGAGGAGTCACGAGGTCGTAATGGTATGAGGTCGCAAGGAAAGAGGAGTCACAAGGTCACAGAGTTGCTGAGTCATGAAGGGAATGATATCGCGACTGCGAGGCATGTGACTAAGGTTCAGATTGCCTTAGAGGAGACCTTGGATGACTTTGGGAGACCTGGGTCACTTTTAGAAGTATAGAGCCTCGGTTTCTTGATCTAATAAGGAGGATAAAGTGTAAGGAGAACTAAAAACATGAGTGAAGGAGCATGGGAAGGCTAGTTAATTTATGAGGCACCAATGGGAAGGAGAGCTAAGTAAAGGGCTAAAACCTAGGGCAGGATGTAAGCCGGAGGTCAGGAGATGTAGTTTATGCTATTTGGAAGAAAATAATCATTGCAGGAGGGAGGACTATTACTTACCCGAGTCAGACGCACGCGCGAAGTCAAGTTGGAGGGATTAATACTTCTAATGCAACCAACAAAGATTTTTCAAATGTGACTAGTGTGCCCTCCTATTTATAAAATCATTGCCTGTGTGGAGGTCATGAGGGTTGCGAGGGGGTATATTATGACCTTGCAACTCACGGGTCGCGAAGTCTCATGGGTTGTGATGTCATATAGGTCGCGAAGTTAGGTTGGAAGATGCAGATCAGAAATGTGACCTTGTGACCTTGCAAGTCATAGAGTCACACAGTCACGTAGTCGCAAAAGTGACTGATGGTAACTAAGGTGAATTTGCGACTTATGCTCGGAAGGTCGCGGGGTTGTGGGGTCCAGTCACAAATTTACAAGGGTTGTCTTGGTCGCAGTTATATTCTATAATCACGTTCTAACTATGTGACCTGGTCTTATCTCATGAACTTGTGACTTGGCTTAACTTAGCCAAAAATTTGGATTTCCCTGGGATTTACTGACACTGACAAACCTTTGGGAAAGGCCTAATGGGGCCAAAGCTTAGGATTGATGTAGGGGTTCCAAAAATTTTATGTTTACCTAGATTTTTGGAGTTGTTGTCGCAACAGCTACAACATAATCACAGCATCCAAAAGCCAAAGTCACTCTCACAGGCCTATGTGCTAGCATCCCTAAACTCTTTTTAGCAGACCTATGTTAGCACCCTCAAAATTTAAGCCATTTTTCTAGCCCATAATATTGGCCTCTACCTTGAAGTTGTTACAACCTCTAGAAACCATCAAAGACATGATGATGAGATAAATAAATCAAAAATAAACCTCAAGACTAGGCCCGAGCATACCCAACCGGGACTAACATTCTATCAAACACTTGGCATCAATGCAACCTATAGGTCTAGGACACAAGATAGAGCATAAATGACTGAAAGAACTTATGAAACATAACCAAAAGGATCACCACCTTCTCCATTGAAATGTTATAACATCAATTAGGTCTTGCATCCATCCATCTAAAAATTACACGTAAATACATGAAATAACCATGACATGAACCAACCATATAACCATGCTTATAACCAACATAAAACTATATAAATATAAAAGATATGACAATTATTTAATCCACATATATAATAATGCAAAAGTACGAGAACTTAACTTTTATTAATCATAGTCAAGTGTGACCACGTTTTGGACTTCCACGTACCACCCGACCATAGACATGGCTAAACCAAATATCTCTTTTATCCAGTCACCCGCATGCCATATTCCAAGCATAAATGTTGGATATCATAGAAAAACCAATACAAGAACAACCAAGGGGATCAATAGGTTAAAGCATCTCCACCCTCACCAAACCCAGTGCTCCGATCATAACCAAATCAAACTTGGAATGCCATCCAAAATCCATCACTATCCTTGAGTAATTTTCTATCTCCTTGTCTCTCGGGATTTACCACAATCTAATCCTTGATCACTAGGCCCTAAACCGAGACCAGTCTCTTAAGATTTACTGCAATCCAAACCCGGATCACTAGGCCCTAAATCAGTACTTCTCCCTTAGGCTTTATCATGTATACTGCCAAAGTCAGTTAAGGGATTCCTAGGCCTTTGGGAATGAAACTTGAGACCACCTCCACCCTAGATTCTGAAATTCATCCGCAAACCAAAGCTTAAAAACCAAAATAACATGCCAACACCATGGCATCCAAAAAAAGGCAAGGCTAGGCTGAAATCCACTACCATAACCTGACAAAACCATGCCACTGACAATAAGAGAACCATACCCCAATATGCAAATCCATGCATGTCCAAATCAGCTAGGAAATCACATATGAAAAGGTTACCTGCAAGTATTCCAGCTAAAGTTGTTTGATCCTAGCTTTCCTTCCTTTCCCTTTTGTAACACCCTCATGGGTAAATGTACAAAAACAACATAACAGGAACATAAATTAGTAAACATATCTGCCATCAAAATCCATATATATATCAGTATATTTGCACACGAAATTCAAGGGACTGAATTTTTCATTAATAAATGCAATGAACCAACTGGTGATGGAACTACCACGTTCCACCCAACCATAGATTGGTTGGGCCAATTCTCTATTCATCCAATCACCCCCATGCCATATTCTAAGCATGAATGTGGGACTTATAGAACACATCAAGAAACACCAATCAATGTGGATTCCACCGGAGTTCTCCACCTACATCATGAGGAATTTGAGTGCCTCCTAGTCTCTCAAGCTTTACCGTCCATCCACAGTTTGATACAAGGATTACTAGGCCCTACACCGAGACATACTTTCTAGGCTTTACCATGCATTCCATCCCATAATCACTCGGCCCAACAGAGAGAAAATCCAACCCTTGGCTTTACCGTATATCCCACCATTCACCAGCAAGGATTCCTAGACCCACCGAGGCACACAATATGGCTTTACCACAACCCACAGTCCAGTTTAGGGGTTACTATTCTGGTGGCTTCGTGAATTCTTAGTATGGCTCAAGGACCACTACCACCATGTGTTTTTCAATTCGAAGATCCACCCCACCCAGCTTCAAATCCAATCTGGCCATCCCCCACAAAACGCATGAGATAACCCATCTCATCAAAGCTATCAGGAAATGGCAAGGCTAGGCTGAAAGTATTGTCACACATGGCAAAACCCATGCCATGGTAGAAAAGAAACACATGCAAACCCATGCATGCCAAATCTAGCAAGAAAAATACACATGCAAGTTGACAACTACAATGAAGCCTATTGTAACTACTTGATCCT
The DNA here is from genome assembly GCA_000404065.3 of Pinus taeda. Classification (NCBI taxonomy): domain Eukaryota; kingdom Viridiplantae; phylum Streptophyta; class Pinopsida; order Pinales; family Pinaceae; genus Pinus; species Pinus taeda. The sequence goes on along the minus strand of APFE031410796.1, from coordinate 35,606 downwards.
ACCTTTCCCTTTCCTCTTGCCTTCTTTTCCTTTCTTGCTCCAATGCCAATGTGCTCCAAGAAAATTCTAAGTGTTCAAGAGTATGAGAGAGAGAGAGAGAGAATAATGAGAGAGCTCCAAAACTGGACTGACCAAGTCTTGCCCACTGATCCTCAGAAGCATTTTTATTAATGATACCTCTATTTTCTTCATTTTCCATTATTTTCCTTCAATTTCCTCCTCACATGCAACATGTGACCTTTCACCTTCCTTTTCTCCTAATTTCCATTATTTTCATAAATAATTGTGCCAAAATACCTTTTTGCCTCTTTAATGCCTTTGCCAATTTCCTTAGTCATAAACAACCAAATGAACACCCCCTAGGATGTCCTGCCAAACTTTCAACTTGGAATACATGTCCCATGATCTGTGGTATTTATATATTTTTACATGGAATTTTTACCAGGGCTGTTACAGAACCCTCCCCCTTGGGAGAACACCATCCTCAGTGTTCAATGAAACCTATAACCAACATGACTATTGAAAGAAAAACATACTTCCCATGGATCTTTATAACACAGCTCGTTGCAGTATTTACAATGAATGACCCACTCAAAAGAAAAACATCATGACAACATGACTAGATAAAAACCATACCGCATATTGGTGCTTTATAGCACAACTCATTACGATATCTACAATGATATGCACATATATACATTTTCTTAACCAACAAATAAAATAATATGAATCCACAACAAAGGAATCTAGAGGATCAAACCTCCATCCTTAAAGTAATACTAGGATCCACCTCCTTTCCAGGAAGTCCATAATCCATTGCAAAGTGAAATTTGCATCCAGTGTCCTACGCTATAATCTCATGCCACTTGTCCTCTCAGGGAATAGTTACCAACTCATTGTCCTAGGGCACACTCCCAATGTGCATTTGATTCCATCTAGCAATGCTAATGACAAAAAGAAATCCATCTATGACCTTCCCTTCTTTGCTACATAGTCCCTTGGGAATCTGGTCACCTCTTCTGTGTAGTCACTCACCTTCCAAGTTCCGCAAGCACCCCTAGCTTGAGTAGTCCATCCCTTAGCAAGGCTTCCTCACATCAAAAGGTTCAAATATCAAGGCATATACCAGCCTCAAAACTACCATACCGGTCATAGCATGCTCATGGAAATCAATGGATACTATTGGGTACCAATGCCCTACAATGGCCCTGCTCTTGAAGTGCTTTACCAGCATACTACTGCATGTTCCAGTTTCTTTCATTTTTGCTGCTAATTCTTGTAGTTTATTTCAATCACCCAACTGGGCATGTTCATTCTTCCTATACCAAGAACATAACTTCCATTAGATTCAAAATAAATTGAAATAACTTCAAATCATACCTCATTGGTAGTTTGTCAATAACGTACACTTTGAATCATGTTCACTTCCTATCTCAAGAAGTCAAAATAGCATCTTTGACCAAAGCATCATCTATAAACATATCACATATGGTTAGCTCAAAACACAACCATCACAGATCACCATCATAAATCACATGTAACCATCATAAACTAGAATCATAGATCACATATAGTCATCATATATCAGAATTAGAAATCACATGCATAGTAAAAAAGAAATAATATACCGATACTTATCCTTCATCGATCCTTACTTATGCCTTTTTTCTTTCGTATAGACACCAGATCGATTGTCACACCCAGAAAAAACCCAGTGCCTTCTCCTCTACTAGGTGCACATACGCATGTGTGCATCACACACATACAACCACACCTGACACACAACACCATGCAATACATGAACCTACACTTGACATACAACACATACACCTACAACTAGTGTACAACATAGTGCATCCATCTATACTCGATGTGCAATACCACCCAATACATGTACCTACACAGAGTACAACACAACGAGTACACACGCTACAATACCACGCTTACATGATGCACATACATAATACCACATGCCCTCAACACAACATGTATGACATGCACACAATACCACATGAGCACCAGTACCATATGTACAACATGTACACAGTACCATCGGTACACCGCACCACCTAGACAACATGTGCACAACATCACATGTACACTATACCACTATACAATGTGTACGCAATACCACATTTACACAGTGCCACACGCATGACATATATGCAACACCATATGTACACAGCGCCATATGCACGACATGTACATAGTGCCACATGCACACAACGCCACTTGTATAATATGTACATAGCACCACACACACATGGCACCACTTGTACAATCATGAACACCACACCATATGTACATAGCAATAATGTACCACATGCATGCAACACCACTTGTACATAGCACTACATATCCAACATGTACATAGCATCATCTGTACACAGCATCGCATATCCAACATGTACATAGCACCATATGCACACATGCCGCATATACGTCATGAAGACAATGCAATATGTATAGATCACCCCATATGCAATATTCACACAACCCTATTTGTCCCATCCTATACATAACATTGCATAAATAACATGTACACATGCTATTTATACACAACATTGCATGTGCACACATCATATATGAAACATGTACAACATATACAATATATGCACAACAATAGTAACACACATCCAAAACCATGTTGTCCTTACCAAGAAACCTTTCTTCTGGTAACTCATCCATGCTTATCCTAGCATGTCATAGATCACACTAAATTCACTTTGTTACTGTATCCTTCAACATTACCTCTCCTAACATAAACATAGGCATAATACAAGTATACCATACAAAATCATATCCACATGATACTGGCCTCATATATTTGTCATGACTACTCTTACTAATTGATTCCTCATTAGACTAGGAACCTCTTCATTCCATTCTCCTACATAAGTAATCATTCCTACACAAGAATGATCCCTGAAAGCCCTATCAGATAGTAACATAGATACATGGATACATACATGCATATATAAACATTAGCATAAAACAATCATGACTGTCAAACAATGACATACATGTATATATATATAAACTTCAACATAGTCATGATCATAAAATAATTACCAGATAACATAAGGTCTAGGTTAAGAGAAATTCCTTATTTATGCAACACATGCACAACATTGAGAACAATAGTTCCCAAAATAGCCAAGGCATATGATGCCTCAAATCCATTTACTTTACCTTTTTTGGTTATGTTTCTTTTGTCTACACTGCTACTTTCCATTTACCACAATGGACCCAACCAGTCCAACTGATTGTCACGGTCTTACCTTTCACTACACTTACTCATGCATAGAGCTTCATCTTGGTCTTATATCATCGGTTGGTTACCACACATCCCTCCAATTTTCCATCAACTTTCCTCTTTCCCAACTAATTCCCAAGACTCAAAACATAAAAGGAAAGAATGAAAATAACAACAAGAAGAAAATCATTAAAATCAATAACAACACGACTCTGCAAACAAAGTGGTATGGCCATATACTAGACAAAAACAAAACCACAAATAGAGCTCAAAATACCAAAAGCACAAGACTGACACCATGACTTAATCCCCATGGTTACCAAGGAAAGCGTAACCTAAGCCATCTTCAAGATTAGCCATTTTCAAGATTTATGGCAATCTCTCTTGCCATGCAACTCCCTGCATTATACTGTCATTAACACATAATTGTTAGTGCATAAATAAACATAACAGTACACTAGTTACCTCATATTTTTGTGCCAAGAACATTGCTTGCAACTGAACACATCCACATCATCTCTCAAGGGACTCCAATACTTTAATGGACCCACCTGTGGCTAAAGACTAGCTAATAT
>APFE031410796.1:1537-31334 GCA_000404065.3 Pinus taeda | reverse complement strand
GATCATTGGAACACATACTCATATTAAGAAAATCATCAATCATTCAACCACTTGCAAGCATACCATGCTAAATAAACCAACTAGGCACCAAACACTCAAACACAAAATAGACATCATAATCAAACAACCAAACACCAAATAAACGACATAAGAAACTCATACCTTAATGTATCTCAGGGGATGTGATCTTGTCTACACAATCAATCTAGTTAGTACGATGTAAATTTACGACACATCAGCTCAAGCACTCATAAGATCATGATATCCATAACAATATCTGACTAACATGTTCACATCATAAACTCATACACATATGCAAAGTCAATCTAGATTATTATAACACCATCTCACAAATATATCGATTCATACATGAATTCGCAACCATAACCATCTACATAGGTTAAACCTGGTTAGCACAATACATATAACATCAAGATCTTCAATGCAATGAACATAGCCATCACACATATGACCAATCCAAATTACCGCATCAAGATCTCAAATAAATAACTCTAATCATCAAGTTAATAGTATATAACAAGAATGAGCTATATATCATGCTCATCAACAACATAAAATTGAATCGTCGAGCTAACTTTCATAAAACAATCAACAAGTTAACCTATAACATACTCATCAACAACAAATAGCATAATCATTGGGTTATCTAATATAAAACAACAATAGCAATGCATACAACTACAGGTTACTATCATTCTTGATTATCTGACACATGTGCATATAACTACACCAATTAACCAACATCTATCATGAATGTAACCATAACATCAAATACATGTACACAAACCTAATGTATATAAACCTAATGCATATAAAAATCATTAACTTACATACCTACATGCCGAACATACAATACATGTATGACAATCTTCTGTTACCCCACAACCCAATGTTGCAACCTCATTATGATCATTTGCATATCCTGCTCTATCTCAGCCAAAACATTAGCATCATAACAACCAATAGAATCATGTTGACCTAAATTGCATACAATGACTTCACAAGGCATGTTTGACCTACTATATTGTTGATGAGCCCCGGAATTTAGTAACTTATTAGGCTCATTTTTCCTAACTGTTCTTCGTCAATCCACCATTTTTCATAGTTTATGCATGTTTTTTGAGTATATTTATGTTAGTTGAACGAATGAGGATATTCAATTGACCAAGAAGGCTAACACGTTGTTAATGCAGATTTTTGGACAAATTTTGGACCAAGGCCAAGCAATTATGAGACAGATGACACCCAAGCATGAAGGAACAAGGGTGAGGATTCGTAGGAAGGGTGTCTCCTACATTAAAAGGCCCTTCCTTGAAATCTCCACCCTCAGCTCGGAGTTTAGCAGGCCACCGAAAAGGATTCCCAAGGGTAGCCGAGTAGTCTTGTGTAAAGTGGCTGATCACTGGCAGTTTGAGCAGTCGAGCCCCTTGAGTTAAGGAGGGTTTTTGGAGACCCTCATACTGCATAAATAGGAAGGCTTCTAGCCTTTGTAGGTTACTTTTTGAATTGTTGTATTTTGCACTATAGTGTTGTGATTTTCTCAGCTCATTTTGCAGTTGTTGTTGTATAACTTTCTTTGTGACATGGTTATTTTGGAGTAATGGAAAGCAACTTTGTTTGGCACCAGTTTTGAGTTTTTCTTAGGAGCCTGTAGCTCTTAGGGTTGGGCCCAACCCAAGTGCCAAGGCTTCCTTTGTGTACTGTTATTTGTTTTTAGTAGTTTTGCAAAATAATTTATGTTAAGTAGATTATAATCTTGCTTGGTTACCTAGGTCATTTTTTATGATTAAAAAGGCTTTTCAAGTTTAGATTGATTTGATAAGTTAATAACAGAGAAGATCTTCAGAAAAAGGCCATCAAGCACCTCTGATCTCACCTCTCCCTCAGTGGGACCATGAGCTGGGACCAAGGTGACCTTGCTGCCACCAAAAACACTATCTTTGCTCCATCATGCAATTATTAGTGTTAGATTCTTATTTACAGAAGTTGATACCAGTTGTGGTTACATGCTTAGGTTCATGATTTCTTATTTGCATAGTTATTTCACATGATTTCATTGCAAATAAAATTCTATTCATTTTCTTTGTTGTTATCTAGGTCAGATTAGGTTAAAGTAACTAGGTCCTTGATTTTCTGAGTCTTTGTTTGTTCAGTTTGAAAAATAATTTGCAGAGCACCTGTAACACTTCTCTATCTACCTGTACTCCATCAATCCCACCTACTCCATCCTCTAACCCAGATTCTTGCCTTACATTTGCCACAATTCGCTCGCTTTGCCCTAATTCCCATATTTTTGTGCATCATTGCTCCACTCCTCCTTGAACAAATCCAACCATCCTCACCACTCCTCAGCTCCATCCACCAAGTCCTGGACCTCTTCACACCCTTCTCTCACCTCCGTACTCACTTCTACACCTTTCTTCCTCCATCAATCCTCCAAAATCCCCTTTCTAAACATCCTGTAGAAATTACAGAACATCTTGTAGAAATTCCAAAACATCTTGTAGAGCCCCTGCAAACTTCCTATAGAAGTTCACAAAAGCAGTTTATTGATAGCCAAACTCTTTGAAACTCTCTAGAAGGGTGCTAGGGACCCCTTAGGCCCTCTTCTAACCTTCTCAACCTTCTGCAAGCATTTCCCTTTGCCAATCCACCTCTACACAGTCAAAAAACAGTTAAAGCACATGCATGATAATTCTGACAACTTATTCAAAAATACAAAAAGATGTTTTCTTCAGATAGAAGTAGCTTAGGCACATGTATTTTACCTTCCTAGAAGTCAATGGCATCTTTCTCAGTAGCTTGCATCATCTTTCTTGCATCAGTAGGGCTAGCTGGTAAAATTAGGGTTTGTTAGGGTTTGCATTTCCTTTCATCTTTTCAGTTTCTTTCCACAAGTAGATTAGCTTCCTTTGAGTTAGCTTCCATCCATCAGTTAAAAATCTTCTTCTCAGAGCTCATAGAATTTAGCTTAAACTCCTAGCGGACTTGCGCCAGCTGACCAAGTGACAACCGTGGCAAGAGCTAGTACTTGTGCATACAACACCGTCGCTTCCAAGTTTGTTACAAACTACCGGGTTGATAAAAGTAAAGAAGGGAGTCCCAGGAGTTGAAGCATTATTGCTGCAATACTGGAGCCCACCATTCATTTTGGTGCCATTGCCGGGGAAGCGTCAGAGTATTTGTGATCACTACTTTTCTATTATTTTCTACTACAACCTTCTACTAAGTAGTTTATTTCATTTCCATTCTGCAATTTCATTTCCGCAAAAGTAGACTAGACATTTCCTGCTTTCCTAGATTAGCATTTCAATTTTGCAAGCGTAGATTATCATTTCAATTCTGCAAGAGTAGATTAGCATTTCAATTCTACAAGCGCAGATTAGCATTTCATTCCTACAATTTCATTTCAGCAAAATGGATTAGTCCTTTCCTGCTTTCATTTCAATTCTGCATTTTCATTTCAGCAAGATAGATTTTAGTTAGTTGCAATTCAATCTATTTTAGTTTTGCAGGTACAAGCAGAAAAAAAAAAAAAAAAAAAACCCAACCAAAAAGATTTCATTTCATGCCTTGTAGGAGTAGAGATAAGTCAGAAAAATGTTTTCACAACACCCCCACTGCTTCACACAACCATCCTTCTCTCTTCTTCAATGGTTCTGATTAAGAACCCCTAGGTGGACAACAAGGCATATTTTGAAGAACCTCTAGGGGAGAAGAAGAAAACATTCCTCTGGAGCGAATGGCTGAAAACAGAAATGTTGGGAGCAGTGCTTTATCCAAAATGAATTTGCAAATCAGATGGAAGTTTTCAAGAGTGAGATGAGGTAGTTTCTTACCATGCAACTGGATACCTTGCAAATCCAAAACAAGCAAGAAGAAGCCAAGAGGGCTTTGGCCATATTTTGTCCCAGGTGCACTAGAAAGCATCCTAGGAATGAATGTCCATTGCACTCTATAGAAGTGTGTTTTGTCTGTGAAAAAGACCATCCTACAAATTAGTGCCCTTCCTTACCCAGAATCAAAGCTGCATATCAGAGGGCCAAAGGAGCCACTGAACCACTCTATTTCATGAACCAAAGGAGGCCACATGGACCGAAACCTTACCAACAGGGAATGCAAGGGACATTCCAGACCTATTACGACCCCTACCAAGCTACTTTCATGTCTTCTTGGGGTCCCCCTCCTCATCCTTCCTAGTCCACACCTCCTCCTTGGTCCTTCATATATCCATATTATGCCCAACCAGCTACTCATCCATTCCACCCCTACGCTCAGCCACAGCCTCAGTGGAATGCACCTCATCAGGGGTGGAGGCCCGAGTACAACTCTCCTCTCGCTCCTTTTCCTCCACCACCTGCTCAACCACAACCATCACCTCCTGCTCTACCAAGGCGTCCCCAAATGCCTTCTCAACCTAACTCAAACCCAAATAATAGGTAGGCTCACCAAGTATATAGTGGGAAACCACCTGCCCAACCTCAACCCCATCCACATCCATCTCAAATATACACCCCCACTCAACTACTCGTACCACCATTTCCAAAACCATATAATGGAGTATCTCAACCTAATTACAATGCTGAGGCACAACATGTCCAAACAACTCCTCTTGAGCTCAATGATATTCACCATAGCTTAAGAAGAGTATTGCAAAAAATAGATTATATTGATAGCATTGAAGGACCACATCCAGCTAAAGAAGATTCAAAAGAGGAGATCAAAGAACCATGGGCTGGAATTGATGAAGAGAAGACATCAGAATCAAAGATTGAGAGTGCTCCCTCATGGTTACCATCAAATCCTCCATGTATTCAAGAGAAAAATCAGCAAAAAGAGGAAGATGTGAAGGTCATGGTAGAAGACGATATGGAGAATGATCCAGATCAGCAAAAGGACCAAGGATATCAAAGCTATATTGAGATATGGTTTCAAACTGTCACTAAGTTGTAGTAGTACTCTCTTCCTTAGCTATGCTTGATCCCTTCAATGTCAAATCATTTGTTCTTTGAAATCTGGATACCTATTAAAGCATGCATTTCAAGCCTCCTCATCATTTTGTCTCTAATATCGATGTGCACATGGCTCCATTGGAAGTATTCTTATACTTGAAAATGATTTTGTTTTTCAAGTAGGGTAGCGTAGGAAAAAAAAAAGGAAAAAAATAAAATAAGGGAAAAATAAAAATCTAAGGTGAAAACCTCCTTAGAGGCGCCTCAGATTGGCTCAATGGTTGAAAACCTCCATGAGGCAGTCAATGGGTTGGAAAGAAGAAAAAAAAGAAAAAAGATTAAGATCCTTGAGTGAAAACCTCCCTTGGAGGCGCCGAGGGCAGGAAATAGGGTGAAAACCTCCATGATGCGCCTTAGATGTTTTCAAAAAAAAAAAAAAAGCTTAATTTCTATTGAATAATTGCAGGCTGCAGCAAGGGCATTGCAGGTTAAGAGGATTGCACAAGACAAGGACAAAATTGATCTCTGAAGAGGACCTGAAGGCTGGAAATCTGTCCATGAGGCCTATAAACATCCCTGTTTCCATCCCTCACCCTTCTCCATCATTTTTTCCACCTTATTGTGCTTCTTTTATGAAAACTGTGTTTTCTACACGAAGTTCCTGTAGAAATTACAGAGAGCTAGAAATGGACTTCAAAAGTAGTTTGAGGAACAAGGAAGCTTCATAAAGGGTTCATAAATCTTCGTGTAATCTTCAAACCCGTCTTCCATCATTTCCATGCCTGCATCATACCCCAAGCTCATTTTTCCTTACTGTGCAAAAAGCTACAAAATGTTTGGAAACAAAAATTCGTGGAGCAGAAATTTGCTTTTTCCCTAACTTGAAAACCATGCATCCTTTTACAAAACTGTTCTATGGAGAGTTGTATATGGACGATGGCAATGTGCTCAAGCTATTTCAGCCAATTCCAGTGCACGGTTTCCAGGAAATCAGCGTCCATCACCTTCAGCCATTTTTGCATTTTCTCCATATCCGTGCATCCATTTCAAAACTTGTTTTATGGGGAGATGCATATAGGTGATAGTAACCTACCCAAGCAGTTTCGGAGAATTCCAGTGCACGGTTTCTGAGAAAATGACATCTATCATCTTCAGCCATTTTCAAATTTTCTCAAAATATGTGCATCCATTGATCACAAGTTTTCTATGGGAGGTGAATAATGATGATAGGAACATGCTCAGAAAGTTTCAGGTCAATCTGATGTATCGTTTGGGAGCTATGGAGAAAACAAGTTGTTGTCCTGCAAAAATCCAGCATCAGCAGCATGAGGGTGCAAATCTGAAGGATGAAACAAACTTCTACAGCCTAGATCTAGCCAGAGGATACCTACATAAGAAAATAACCACACATTAGACAACAAAAAGCATATAGCATAAGGGATCCAGGCATGCAACAATAGAATATGAGCATGCAACACCAAAAAGAACGAAGCAGCACGTCGACTTACAGGTAAGTGTCTAAACGAGTTCCTCTATTTGCATCTGTATGATGCGAAAGTGCATGAATGAATGAAATGGTTGGATTAAGCTAGAAAGCTAGCCAGTTAACCTGACAGCTTCAGCTAGCTCGATTACACTCATCCAGAAGTCACCTAGCACACGTGTATAGTCATTCACAGGAAATTTAAAAAACAGATAGTGGTAGATGTTTGGAACTCTAGCGTAAATGATGGTAAGGGATTATAGGAAAAAAATACAGTACCATGATGACACTACAGTAGGGACCAACAGTCCAAATAATGACAACGCACATTTTTGCCACCTCATCTTCTCACATGAATCACGCCGCAGTTAAACTATGCTCGGCTGAAACTCTCATCACTCTTTGTTCACTACGCCTTCACGACGTCCCCAACTGGAGTACGCATCCACCACTTCCAGAGAAGCTAACCAATGGTCCTCTGCAAGATTCCTGCTTGATTTTTCAAGATTTCTGCTTGTTGTTTTTTTAAATCTCCCGCCTATCGGCATTCTACAGGAAGCACAGTTTCGTTCTACAAGAACACTCTCTACAGGAAAATTTCTACAAGAAGGCCAGAGAGCAGTTCTGCACCCAAAAAATTTGAGATTTTTGTGAAAATTAAAGTTTGAAAAGAGGTATGCTTGGGCAACCTATTTGCATATGACTTATTTGAATAAGGTGGTGGATTAAAAACACAGTAGTGGATTGAAAAAAAGAGTGAAGGTTAAAAGTTTGCCTGCATATTTTTCCTAAGATCTACACAGTTCTCTATTTTCTTCTCTGCACTCAAATTTTGTCTCTTTCTTTCTCAAATTCTACTATAAAGAAAATACATGCAACCATGGAAGCCAACTTGTGTGAAAAAAAAAAACAAATTTGCATATCTACCTACTCTCTGAAAAGAACCTGTGTCCACTATTCTGTCAAAAGAAAAAAATTCTTTTCAAAAGCAGAGAGTCAAATTCAGGATAAAAGTAGTTTAAAACAAGGTAATTATTGCCATTTGATATTTTAAAGAGCACACAAGAAATTCTATCTTTGATCTAGAAGAAAAAAGAAAAAACCGAATTCAACTATCCTCTATTTCGGATTGACTGTTTGGTTGCCTGAGCATTTCATTTTCTGATTCAAACATAAAAAGAGCACTCTCACCATGCCAGGAGGATTCATAAGGGGAGAACACACTGAAGAAGGTGAGAAAACCAATGGTGAAGGAACACAGGACATTCAAGCACAGAAAGAACAAAAAGAAAAAGGGGAAATGGGCCAAATTGTCGAGCCTAAAACAAAGAAAGAAACAACTACATAAACAACAAAGGAAAAAAAGGACAAAGGTTGGCAAGAAAAAGGCCAAGAAATCCCAAATGAAGGCTACCATAGCCAAAGCAGGGACACAAAAACAAAAGTAAAGGAAACACCTTGAGATCTTAGCAACACACACAGAAACAATTGACACAAGGATTTCTACAGGAAGCAAGGAAAAATAACAGCAAGAGGAGAAATCGCCTGAGATATTGGCAAGGGAGGCAGCAGTTGTGTTTGCTGCATTAAGCACACCTGTAAAACAAAAAGAAAAGAGAAAAAGACAGGCCTCCATGTATTTTAAGGCGAGGAAAAGCACAAGAATTCAAACAAGCAAAATAGGAGGATCAGTGGAAAGACATGGAAAAGAAGGCAGAATTTTATGGCACATATAAGTAGACCACATTAGAAGCTTGGGATGATAAGGAGTCCACCAGTGCCATCAAAGATGAAGTGATAGATTGGTTGCTCAGAGGATGAGCAACACTTTCAGTAGGGAGTGATGGTCAACCCCAAAAATGGGTAATTATATGGGCTCATTTAACCTCTTAATTCGACTTAATCCACCATTCTCATTAGTTTATTGCATGTTTTTTATTATGTGTATGCTAATAGAGTGAATTGCGTTAATCATTATGCGAAAAAGTCTAATGTGTCCTTTCTGCAGATTTTTGGTCAATTTTGAGACAAAATCAAAGGTTTAAATAAGCACTTGGCAGCCAAATTTGTGGAAGAACAAGGGAGAGGATTTGTAGGAAGGTGTCCCCTTCATTTATGAGCCCTTACCTAGAATTCTCCATCAAAAACTCAAAGCACAAGGGGCAACCAAGCAAGTCAAGTAGGATTGCTGTTAACTGCAAGTTTTGGCAGCCGAGTCTCTAAAGCTTAGGAGGACTATTGGGGTCCTCAATTTGTATAAATAAGAAGGCTTAGGGCCTCATTTGGAGTTAGCGAGTTAGTCATTTTTTAGTCTTTTTCAGTGGTAGGTTAGCTCTACATTTCAAAACATTTTCAAGTTTTTTCTTGTAGACATTTTTTGGGATGTAACTATTATTTCTTAATCAATAAAGATGAATCCACCTTTGCACTAGCTCTGATATTCCTTAGGAGGTTGTAGCTCTTGGGGTTGGGCCCAACTAAAGTGTCCAGTACCTCCTTTGTGTACTTTTATGTGTCTTTGCTGCATTCTTAGAATAAAATCTGTTATTTAGGTTAAAATCTCGTTTTGTTACTTAGGTTGTTTTTTATGATTAAAATAGATTTTCATGCTTCAAGTTGATTTGACAGTTTGGTAAGCATTGCTCTAATGTATTTTTTCAATTCTCATCTGATCCTCCTACCCCTCATGGAGAATCATCCAATAACCCCTGCGTAAATATGATCAAATTTGTGTCGCCTTCTGATGAAGAATCTTCTGAACAAAGTTATTAAAAAGTGTCTTTCTTTAATATTCATGAAGATCTTCTTGTAAATTCTTCTAGTCCTACTATAGCTTTAGGCTTTGTACATGAGTCTGCTATCCCAACCTACCGGATAAATCCTATTGATCCAATCCACAGCTCAATAGAAATTCCTTCAAATGAAGAAATAATTGCATTTCTTAAGATCTTCAAAGGAATTGGACCCTATGATCCAAAAAATTTCTGGAAAAAGAAAATGTTTAACTGGGATATATACACTCATGAAAAAGAAAAATTTCCATTCTAAGGAGAATTCCCAGCACTCCAAAAGCAAACCCAAGAGACATTTCAAAAAGAAGCCATATAAACATACATAAATGTTCTCGAAGGATAAAAAATAATCTGTTACAACTGCAACAAGAAAGGGCATACTAAAAACAAATGTGCCGAGAAGAAGAAGGAATCAAAGAGGAACATTACATAAAGAAATAAAAAAGGAAAAGTCAACTTCTTTGATCTTCCTAGCAGTTGTGATGAGATAATCAGTTCTGATTCAGAATCAGAAAATGAGTTAAATTATGCAGATTATCCATCATCATTGGAAGAAGAATTATGCAAAGATCCTTACTGTACTGAATGCCGAGATTGTGAATGCAGTGACCTAGATGTCTGCAACTACAATACAGTAAGGATGATGAAGATAGACTACGAAGAGACTAGTAGGAATCTCTTCACATAGATGATGGCTACAATTGACCCGCAGCTAAAAGAAATGTATAAAACTATGTTGATGGAACATCTGAAGCAAGTACCCTCAAGCCTAAAGAATCAGCCACATAAAGTGTATGTTCCTCCTGCAACATTATTTTCAGTAGAAGCATTAACAAGACAATTTAGAATAGAAGATTTTGGAGAAGATATTCCACAGACTCTTCCAGCAATACATCAGGCTATAAAGGAACTAAGGAAGACTGTAAAAGAGAATAAGAAATTATGCATTGAAAATCACAAAGATCTTTCAGTAAAACTAATAGGATCACAAGGAGCTTCTACTTCAAAAAATACTCCTCTTTCAGGTAAAACAGAAAATTGGACCTATATAGCTAATCCAATTTCTGAACAAATGTATAAACAAGAGCCATCAGAAGAGGAAGATAGGATAACCCTTGGATGCAATATTATGAATCGAGATGTCATGTATTATATCAAAATGAGAGTAAGGATCAGAGACCCATATGAACACTGGAAGGTTTTAATGGACATTGGTTCAAGATTAAACATTGTGAGTGATACACTAGTCAGTGCACATCTGAGAAGGCCTATTGCATGCCATAGAGTAATCACTGCCAATGGTGAGATTGAAACAAAGACAAAAGCACAAATTGAGGTATTCCTAACAAAAGATGTTGGAGTAAGGGTAGTATGCCTAATAGTTCCTAACATGGATTGTGCCATGTATCTAGGAATTCCCTTTTTCCAAAACTTCACCAAACATGGAGCTAAGCTTGACATTGCTACTCAAAGGTATGGATATTTTGTCAGCTTAAATAATAAAGAGATTTTCTTTCCTTTTATTAATTCAAATGCACCAAATAGACTAAGGAGAATAGAAAGATTAGAAAGTCTATTGGCTAAGATGGAAATAAAGAAAGAATCTCTAAAGACAAATGAGATTTTAAATAATGGGAAATATGCAAAAGAAATAGCAAACCTCACTGCTAAACTTAAAGAATGTTGTTTAGGTGACCCTAATGTCTTTTGGCACATACATAAGCATGAAGTGGAACTCCCATTAAACGCAGATTTCAAAGGTAAACTCGGAAGATCCAAAGGAGTTCCAATGAATGAAGAACATATGAAGATGTGTAGAGAAGAAATTAAAGACCTTGTAAGAAAAGCATTAATAAGGAAAAGCAAGAGCCCAATTGCTTGCTTTGCATTTTATGTAAACAAGCATGCAGAGATTGCTAGAGGGAAGCCCAGATTGGTAGTCAATTATAAACCTCTAAACAACATTCTCAACTATGATGCTTATCCCTTGCCAAAACCATCTATCATACTGGCTCAAATATCAAAATCTAAAGTGTTTTCTAAATTTCATTTGAAGTCAGGATTTTGGCAGGTCGATATCAAAGAAGCCGATAAATGGAAGACAGCTTTCTCAGTTCCACAAGGGCATTATGAGTGAAACATTACGCCTTTTGTTCTCATCAATGCACCTTCAGCATTTCAGAGAATAATGGATGAAATCTTTGAGGGTATGGAGGAAATCTTGAAGAAATATATTGATGATCTGTTAATACATTCTGACAATATACCAGATCATATCAAGCATTTAAATATTTTCTTGAAAAGAGTCAAAGATATGGGTATTGTTCTATTTGCATCAAAGATGAAGACTTTTAGGACTATGACAGATTTTCTGGGATATAATATTCAATATGGTTCTTATACTGTCATTCAGAAAAGTCTGAATTTTGTTGATCATTTCCCAGATGAGATAACTGATAAAAATCAATTGCAAAGATTTCCTGGAAGTCTCAATTATATATCCAAGTTTCTGAGTCATTGTGCCCAAGACAAAAAAATATTGAATAAGAGACTCCTAAAAATCCCAATCCCTTCGGATGAAAACTGCACCCAATCAGTAAGAAGGATAAAGGAGAGAGTAAAGAGTATTCAACCTTTATCTCCAATAAGAGAGGAATGGAATGAAATCATCATGACAGATGCGAGTCAAGCTGGATGGGGAGCAGTTTTATGCCAAGAAAACCCAAATAAAATTGGAGGAAAGAAGGAAATAGAAATATGCCAGTATGCCTCTGGACATTGGGCCAAGAACCAATTAAATTGGTCCTGCTTGAAAAAAGACCTAAGAGCAGTGTGTCTCGGCATTGCTAAATTCAAATATTTTGTCATATACACTAACTTCATAGTCAGGACAGACTGCCAAGCTTTGAAATATACCATCCAGAAATGCCAATTTGAAGATGCAGCAATGGTCAGGTGGATAATGGAACTAAGCCAATATTCTTTTGACATTGATTTTGTTCCAGGAGACAAAAGCAATTTCGCAGATATGCTGAGTAGGGAATTCCTATCAGAACATTCCATCCTTGCTTTAAATTGCAATTTCATAAGAAGATATGAAAGCACTGTTGAAATAGAAACCCCAACTGGATGTGTAAGCTACAATCTTGAAACTCCTTTACTTACTCATGACGAAGCTTGGTATCCTAGCAAAGAAGTCAAGTATAGGGAAGATATTCCATATCTCTAGACAGAAACTATGCAGGATCAAATGAATGAAGAATCAATTGAAGCCCTGGAATATTTAGAACACATTAGTAGCATACTCTACACTCTTGAAAGGGATGATGAAGATGATGACAGGATGACAAGTTGTCATATTATATTCAAAAGATTTGATAACCATGTTCATAGAGATAATTATTATCCTGGCAAACAAAAGGAAGCCTTTTTTTTGGCCATGAATCTCCAAAATTATTCATCTAATTTATTTTATTGTTTACAATTTTCCTTTTTATTTGAAGGAATGGTAGTTGAAGCACTGGAACAAGAAGATCCGACATCTGATTGGTTCATAGATTGGTGACGGATTTATGGACTCTCTGCCTTGGTCATAAAGCCATATACACTTCACATGTTAAAGATACCTCGCTTTAGTGAACCAAGGGCTCACATGAATGGAACTTTGTACAAATCTGTTGAAGATATTGCTCACATTGAAAATCTTTCCTTTCTGCAAGGAATGCGACATTGTGGTCATATCAGATGGTTTGTCACGAATCATTACAAAGCAAGGACAATATCTTCCAGTACCAATTATGAATATTTTCACAATAAAGTTGACATAGCATCATATCCTTTCCAATACATCAACTTCTTGGAGCCACCTGATAGCCACAGTTCACAGACCTGGGAATCAGAGAAAGAAGTGAGGGTCCAGTACTTCAATAATTATCTGGTTGAAAGATTCCAGTATGAGCATTATACATACCCAAAGATAGATTATTACACGATGGACTAGTGTCGTCTTTCTAACCAACAATGGTGTTGGACAAGCTTTCGTGGATTCCCTTGTCATGGAATCTCCACTTTGTAATCAAATAAGATTTGCATATCTCTGCTTTATGTCTTTTCGAGCTTTTGTGGGTTCACTCAATTCTTGAACTTCCACTGTGTGAATAATCTGAGTCATAGATTCATTCCCCACATGCCTCTGGCTATCCGTAAAAGGAGAAGGGATGAGATAACATGGGACAGTCCTTCCATGCCCAAATCTAACTTTCGGTGGTCAAATCAGACCCGATCAACACCTTATCTTTTGAGTCATCAGTCTGTACATTGGCAGTCAAGAATTCATGGATGCTTATTCCCTTTTCTAGTTCTATAAATATTTAGAATTACAAGGTAAGCTGCATTGAGGATTTGGGAGTTTTAGAGTCTAGAGTTTTGAGTCAAGTTTTTCTCCTGCTCTGCATCTACGGACAATCTGTCTGAACTTCTTGCAACATGAGGAGAACTTAAGTCCTTAGGTGATTTGGAAGCCTACGCATCAGTGCTTGACGCTGTTGAGAACCTAAAGTGGCTGAATCATATAGAGAGTCTTTGATTCTATAAGTTTATGAGTTTTTGAGACTCAGCTTGCACTCATGCCAGGTAGCCTACGAATTTCTTAAGCTACGGCTAAGATATATTCGTTAAATGTTGCTGCAGTCAAAATGAGGGAGAGAATTCAGTCTTGCATATGTCCACTCTTGTAATCAACAGTTTTCAACCAATAAAGAAAGATATTTCCACATATCTATGTATTTGATTGTAATTATCTCTATGAAAATGGTATCAGAGCCAAGTTATTGTCTGAGTAGATTTTGCTAGTGCTATATTGTCTGAGTGAATCGTGAATTTGCCTAAGGTCGTGAATAGTGCTTGTAGCCCGTTGTTGCCGGAGTTGGCGTTTGAAGGGTGTTGAAGATGTTCGACTGAGAATTTAAGTTGAGGAAGCCACAATTTAGCCAGCAAGAGGAAGCCACAATCTCTTCCTGTTATCATCATCAAAACATACCAGGTATTTATCTTTCTTTATTCTGAAGTAAATGGACTCTGCAAGTTCTTCTGATTCAATAGGAAAATTCGGTTCTAAATATTTTGATGCCATACAAAATGAGCAAGAGCTGAGATCTGGTTTAAATGATATATGTCAAAATGAAGAATCCTATGGAAATGAAGCATGCTTAAATGAAGAAGAGGATAATCGTACCGTAAATTGGCAACTACCTTCAATTTCACCATATGATGTACATAGAGGTCTTTCTTCTTTTAACTTTAGAGCCCTTGGCCAGATAAAAATAAAAGACAAGTCTATCAAAACAGAACTAAGTCTCAATGTCATGATGACTATTCCACTTCTTGAACAAAAATATATCCAAGCTGCTTTGAAATCAGGATACCAGTACACCCATCTCGGGATGGTAAGGATGGGACTGAATCCATTACACAGAAAAGGCCAGCAAGCCTTTGTCTTTTCAGCCCTGTTTGATAATAGATGGAATACTTTCACACAAGCTATGATAGGAGGAATCGAGACCAGGCTCTCAGATGGTCCAATACAATATGACGTATTCCCTGATTTCTTTGTTTCCCTTGATGACCCGAATATTTTGAAATGTTTAACCCTAGGTATTCAAACCAAAGGTTATGAGAATTTCCACTCAAAATCAAAAACTTTGACAGTATTTTATATTACTTGTGTACTTTTTTATAATACCACCATTCCTGCTTGGTCAATTGAAAATTGAGGTGGAGCTGTGACTTGAGAAGGATGTAACTAGTTTACAGAAATTGTGGTGGGGACTGATGTCATAATAGGTACACCACGTTGAGCTGTGTTTACTCTCAGAAATCTGGTGATAACTTTCCCATCTTGTTCAGTAATAATGGACTAGGCGGAAGCAACAATAGGTTTTCGTTTCTATTCTCCCCAATTAATTACCCAATCATCTGGAGGACAAAGATTTTTGCGGGAGACATATACAGGGGCGACTAGATTACATGCAGATTCATACTGTACAAGGGTTACTCTACCAGAATCTTTCCCAGGGGAATAAAGAACTGCAGAAATGGTGGTATTATAAATATGGAAGCACGTAATATAAAATACTGTCAATTTTTTTTATTTTGAATGGAAATTCTCATAACCTTTGGTTTGAATACCTAGGGTTAAACATTTCAAAATATTCGGGTCGTCAAGGGAAACAGAGAAATCAAGGAATACATCATATTGTATTGGACCATCTGAGAGACTGGTCCCGATTCCTCCTATCATAACTTGTGTGAAAGTACTCAATCTATTATCAAACAGGGTTGAAAAGACAAAGATTTGCTTTTGGAGTGCTCGAAATTCTTCTTAGAATGGACAAATTTGTGCCACCTTCTGATGAAGAATCTTCAAAACAAAGTTATAAAAAAGGATAGAAAAGTAGCGGAATCATGGTGGACCTATTACCACATCAGTCCCCACCACAATTCTATAAACTAGTTACATCCTGCTCAAGTCACAGCTCCACCACAGTTTTCAATTGATCAAGCAGTGTATGAGTCAAACAAAAGACTTTTCTCGCAGCCAAGCATATCTCGGCCTTTCAGTTCAGTCTGTGACCATCCACACTACTCTAAAGTATTTTTTCAATTCTCATCTGATCCTCCTACCCCTCATGGAGAATCATCCAATAATCCCCGTGTAAATATGATCAAATTTGTGCCGCCTTCTGATGAAGAATCTTCTGAACAAAGTTATAAAAAAGGTGTCTTTTTTTAATATTCATGAAGATCTTCTTGTAAATTCTTCTAGTCCTACTAGAGCTTTAGGCTTTGTACATGAGTCTGCTATTCTAGCCTACCGGAGAAATCCGATTGATCCAATCCACAGCTCAATAGAAATTCCTTCAAATGAAGAAATAATTACATTTCTTAAGATCTTCAAAGGAATTGGACCCTATGATCCAGAAAATGTCTGGAAAAAGAAAATGTTTAACTGGGATATATACACTCAGGAAAAAGAACATTTGTACATGCAAGAGATGCTCCTTCTTGAAAAAAAGGATTGAAAAGCTTTCAATCAGTAGAACAATGAGAAATGGAAAGAATATATGAAAGCTCAAGACCTTTGGATATCATTCTATGAATGGTATTATCCCTTTGCAAGTCAAGTATAGGAATCCTTAATAAAATAGTTCAGGAATGAAGCCAAGTAGAAAAGAATCAAAGCACCTGAACAATATGTAGAAAAGAAGCTAGAGGAGAATCATGTCATAATTCCTTCTCCTCTATGCACTCCTAAATTCTCTCCAAAAATTCAAAATATGCTCTCAAAACCTAATCTGCCAAAACATCTGATTGTTGTTAGGGCAAAAGCAGAAGGATTAATAAAGTCGGTATGCTTCCAGTTTCATGTTAACATGATGAGGTCAGGAACTCCAGGGAAGCATAAGTGGGAACTTCTAGATGGTTCTATCCAAGAAACAGATTCTGAATTCCCACCATGGAAAAATTTTGTGATTCGACAATAGGATGGAAAGTTGTACAAACTTCTTCCTTCTCATCCTGATGATCCTTCTTTGTCTACATAAGAAGCAATTGCAGCGACCAACTGGACAAACCTTGCCATTTCCAGTTTAGAAAATTATCAAACCATTGCTCAGAGTCTAAACAGACTATTAATTCAAACTAAAAAAAAGATCCATGAGGCCGTAGTAGCTCATGGAAAGGAAATCATCAAGGTTAGCAAAAGCCTTGATATCATAAAACATCAAGTATGGGTTGTATGTACTGGAGTTGAATCACTTAAGAAATAGCCTAGTGCAAAGGCTTATAAATCCACTACTCTATTTTCTGAGCCTAAAATGTCAGTCCCATACACTATTAATCCTTCAGTGGAAAGTCTGATCAAAGCTCCTAGCTCCATAAATGTTCCACCACCTACATCTACTCATGCTTATTCTTTGTTTGCACATCCTAGTGCTTTCAGCAAAGTTCCTTATTTGTCAGCACAACTTTTGAAGAAAAACCAAAGTTGCCCGAGAAACCTTCTGAAGAAAAGACTAATGAATTTAAAGGAAGAATGTCTGAATTTTTTTTGGTGAATCTTCTCAAGAAAAGGATAATGTAGATACAAGTCTCCACAAGATTGAAATAGCCCCAGAACTTGAGGATCTTGAGGCTTGTACCAATAAATTTTCTGCACAAGATAAAGAGAAATTTGGCATAACAGAAATTGAACAAGATGATGAACATCAAGTCAATGCCACTTCTTCCAGATCCAAGTAGAATTCTACTTGGTATCCAGACCGAGACTGAAGAGATTTAATGAAATCTGAATATCACAAAGATTGGTCTGCCAATTCCACCTATTCATGGAATATTGATAACTGCACTGAGGCAGAGGTAATGTCAGTCCTACATTCTATGTTAGTATGCTACAGAACATATATTGCAGATGACATTGGTCCTATTAATGCCTACAGAAGAATAATTGGAGGATTTGAAGGGACTTTGGATGTATGGTTAAGAGCAGAAACATTGAAGGAACCAAACCTTCTTCCCTCTTGGGAACAATCAGTTATGCTGAATGAAGATGGGACCACTTATATGGATCCTGTTACCCATCTTTCTGTAAATAAGATGATAGGAGAACTACTCTATGGGATCATTATAGATTTTGTTGGTTTTCCTCAAATCACGAATGAAATCACAACCATCACACTGCTTTCTATGAAGTTGCACAATATGCAACATTTTGATGAATATTTTAATGCGTTTTTGCACAGACTCCATACTTTGTCTCCTGATTTGATTCTTGAACCTAAATGGAAAGAAATCTTTGTTTCCTCACTTCCACATGGTATCTTCTACAATAGTAAGTAAGCTTCCAGGCAAAGTTGGCAACTAAAAATTTGGTGTGATCCGGCAAGCAGTCAAAGTTGTAATTGTTGAGCTTTGTTCACAAATGAAGATTGCTCGAGTTGCCACAAATCCAAGAAAACCCCATCGCTATCAACAGCTCTGCAAATATTGGCACCTTGGGAAAGCTGGAAATTCTGAGGGGCAGAAGAGCAGGAAACATTTCCATTCTAAGAAGAATTCCCAGCACTCCAAAAGCAAACCCAAGAGACAATTCAAAAAGAAGCCATATAAACATACAGAAATGTTCTCTAAGGATAAAGAAATAATATGTTACAACTGCAACAAGAAAGGGCTTACTGCAAAAAAATTTCTCGAGAAGAAGAAGAAATCAAAGAGGAAAATTACATACAAAAATAAAAAAGGAAAAGTCAGCTTCTTTGATCTTCCTAGCAGTTGTGATGAGATAATCAGTTATGATTCAGAATCAGAAAATGAGTTAAATTATGCAGATTATTCATCATCATCAAAAGAAGAATTATGCAAAGATCCTTACTATACTAAATGCTAAGATTGTGAATGCAGTGACCCAGATGTCTGCAACTGCAATAGAGTAAGGATGATGAAGACAGAATATGAAGAGACTAGTAGGAATATCTTCACACAGATGATGGCTGCAATAGAGCCGCAGTTAAAAGAAATGTATAAAACTATGTTGATGGAACATCTAAAACAGGTACCCTCAAGCCTAAAGAGTCAACCACATAAAGGGTATGTTCCTCCTGCAACATTTTTTTCAGTAGAAGCATTAACAAGGCAATTTAGAACAGAATATTTTGGAGAAGATCTTCCACAGACTCTTCCAGCAATACATTAGGATATAAAGGAACTAAGGAAGACTATAAAAGAGAATAAGAAATTATGCATTGAAAATCATAAAGATCTTTCAAAAAAAGTAATAGGATCACAAGGAGCTTCTACTTCAAAAAATACTCCTCTTTCAGGTAAAGCAAAAAATTGGACCTATATAGCTAATCCAATTTTTGAACAAATGTATAAACAAGAGCCATCAGAAGAGGAAGACAAGATAACCCTTGGATGCAATATTATGAATCGAGATGTCATGTATTGTATCAAAATGAGAGTAAGGATCAGAGACCAGTATGAAGACTGGAAGGTTTTAATGGACACTGGTTCAAGATTAAACATTGTGAGTGATATAGTAATCAGTGCACATCTTAGAAGGCCTACTGCATGCCCTAGAGTAATCACTACCAGTGGTGAGATTGAAACAAAGATAGAAGCAAAAATTAAGGTATTGCCGAGAAAAGATGTTGGAGTAAGGGTAGTATGCCCAATAGTTTCCCAAAACTTCACC
This sequence comes from Pinus taeda, assembly GCA_000404065.3. NCBI lineage: Eukaryota > Viridiplantae > Streptophyta > Pinopsida > Pinales > Pinaceae > Pinus > Pinus taeda. The sequence goes on along the minus strand of APFE031410796.1, from coordinate 11,837 downwards.
AAACATGGAGCTAAGCTTGACATTGCTACTCAAAGGTATGGATATTTTGTCAGCTTAAATAAGAAAGAGATGTTCTTTCCATTTATCAATTCAAATGCACCAAATAGACTAAGGAGAATAGAAAGATTATAAATTCTATTGGCTAAGATGGAAATAAAGAAAGAATCTCTAAAGACAAATGAGCTTTTAGATAATGGGAAATATGCAAAAGAAATAGCAGACCTCACTGCTAAATTTAAAGAATGTTGTTCAGATGACCCTAATGCCTTTTGGCACATACATAAGCATGAAGTGGAACTCCCATTAAAAGCAGATTTCAATGGTAAACTCAGAAGATCCAAAGCCGTTCCAATGAATGAAGAAGAGATGAAGATGTGCAGAGAAGAAATTAAAGACCTTCTGAGAAAAGGATTAATAAGGAAAATCAAGAGCCCAATTGCTTGCTTTGCATTTTATGTAAACAAGCATGCAAAGATTGCTAGAGGTAAGCCCAGATTGGTAGTCAATTATAAACCTCTAAACAACATTCTCAACTATGATGCTTATCCCTTGCCAAAACCATCTACCATAATAGCCCAAATATCAAAATCTAAAGTATTTTCTAAATTTGATTTGAAGTCAGGATTTTGGCAGGTCAATATCAAAGAAGCCGATAAATGGAAGACATCTTTCTCAGTTCCACAAGGGCATTATGAGTGGAACATTATGCCTTTTGGTCTCATCAATGCACTTTCAACATTTCAGAGAATAATGGATGAAACCTGCAAAGGTATGGAGGAATTCTTGAAGAAACATATTGATGATCTGTTAATACATTCTGACAATATACCATATCATATCAAACATTTAAAGATTTTCTTGAAAAGTGTCACAGATATGGGTATTGTTATATTTGCATCAAAGATGAAGCTTTTCAGGACTATGATAGATTTTGTGGGATATAATATCCAGTATGGTTCTTATACTACGATTCAGAGAAGTCTGAATTTTGTTGATCATTTCCCATATGAGATAGCTGATAAAACTCAATTACAGAGATTTCTTGGAAGTCTCAATTATATATCCAAGTTTTTGAGTCATTGTGCCCAAGACAAAAAATTATTGAATAAGAGACTCCAGAAAATCCCATTTGCTTGGGATGAAAACTACACCCAGGCAGTAAGAAGGATAAAGAAGAGAGTAAAGAGTATTCAACCTTTTTCTCCAATAAGAGAGGAATGGAAGAAAATCATCATGACAGATGTGAGTCAAGCCGGATGGGGAGCAATTTTATGCCAAGAAAACCCAAATAAAATTGGAGGAAAGAAGGAAATAGAAGTATGCCAATATGTCTCTAGACATTGGGCCAAGAACCAATTAAATTGGTCCAGCTTGAAAAAAGAACTAAGAGCAGTGTGTCTCGGCATTACTAAATTCAAATATTTTGTCATATACACTAACTTCAGAGTCAGGATAGACTACCAAGCTTTGAAATATGACATCCACAAATGCCAATTTGAAGATGCAGCAATGGTTAGGTGGATAATGGAACTAAGCCAATGTTCTTTTGAGATTGAGTTTGTTCCAGGAGACAAAAACAGTTTCGCAGATATACTGAGTAGGGAAGTCCTCTCAGAACATTCCATCCTTGCTTTAAATTCCAATTTCACAAGAAGATATGAAGGCACTATTGAAATAGAAACCTCAACTGGATGGGTAAGTTATAATCTTGAAACTCCTTTACTTACTCATGATGAAGCTTGGTATCCTATCAAAGAAGTTAGGTATAGGGAAGATATTCCATATCTCTGGACAGAAACTATGCAGGATGAAATGAATGAAGAATTAATTGAAGCCCTGGAATATTTAGAACACATTAGCAGCATACTCTACACTCTTGAAAGGGATGATGAAGATGATGACAGGGTGACAAGTTGTCATATTACATTCATAAGATTTAATAACCATTTTCATAGAGATAATTATGATCCTGATAGACAGAAGGAAGCCTTTTTTATGGCCATGAATCTCCAAAATTATTCAGCTAACTTATTTTATGCTTTACAATTTTCCTTTCTATTTGAAGGAATGGTAGTTGAAGCACTGGAACAAGGAGATCCCACACCTGATTGGTTCATATATTGGTGGCGGATTTATGGACTCTCTGCCTTGGTCATAAAGCCATATACACTTCACATGTTAAAGATCCCTAGCTTTAGTGAACCAAGGGGTGAAATGAATGGAATTTTGTACAAATCAGTTGAAGATATTGCTGAAATTGAAAATCTTTCCTTTCTGCAAGGAATGCAACGTTGGGGTCATATCCGATGGTTCGTCACGAATCATTACAAAGTAAGGACAATATCTTCCAGTACCAATATCAAGTTGACATAGCATCAAATCCTTTCCAATACATCAACTTCCTGGAGCGACCTGACAGCCACAGTTCACAGACATGGGAATCAGAGAAAGAAGTGAGGGTCCAATACTTCAATAATTATCTGGTTGAAAGATTCCAGTATCAGCATTATACATACCCACAAATAGATTATTACACGATGAACTAGTGTTGTCTTTCCAACCGACAATGGTGTTGCATAAGCTTTCGTGGATTCCCTTGTCCTAGAATCTCCACTTTGTAATCAAATAATATTTGCATATCTCTGCTTTATGTCTTTTCGAGCTTTCGTGGGTTCACTCAATTCTTGAACTTCCACTGTGTGAATAATCTAAGTCATAGATTTGGTCCCCACATGCCTCTGGCTATCCGTAAAGGGAGAATTGATGAGATAACATGGGACAGTCCTCCCATGCTTGAATCTAGCTTTCGGTGATCAAATTAGACCCGATCAGCATCTTATATTTTGAGTCATCAATTTGTACATTGGCGGTCGAGAATTCACGAATGCTTGTCCCCTTTGCTAGTTCTATAAATATTTAGAACTACAAGGTAAGGTGCATTTGATATTTGGGAGTTTTAGAGTCTAGAGTTTTGAGTCAAGTTTTTCTCCTGCTCTGCATCTGTGGACAATCTGTCTGAACAGTTTGGAACACGAGGAGAACCTAAGTCCTTTGGAGATTTGGAAACCTGCGCATCAGTGCTTGACGCTGGTGAGAACCTAAAGTAGCTAAATCATATAGAGAGTCTTTGATTCTATAAGTTTATGAGATTTTGAGACTCAGCCTGCACACATGCCAGGTAGCCTACGAATTTCTTAAGCTACGGCTAAGATATATTCGTTCAATGCTGCTACAGTCAAACTAAGGAAGAAAATTCAGTTTTGCATATGTCCACCGTTGTAATCAACAGTTTTAAACCAATAAAGAAAGATATTTACGCATATATGTGTATTTTAATGTAATTATCTCTATGAAAATGGTATCATAGCCAAGCTATTGTCTGAGTGGATTTTGCTAGTGCTATATCGTATGAGTGAATCGTGAATTTGCCTAAGGTCGTGAATAGTGTTTATAACCCATTGTTGCCGGAGTTGGTGTTTGAAGGGTGCTGAAGACGTTCGACTGAGAATTCAAGTTGAGGAAGCCGCAATTTAGCCAGCAATAGGAAGCCACAATCTCTTCATGTTATCATCATCAAAACATACCGGGTATTTATCTTTCTTTATTATGAAGAAAATGGACTCTGCAAGTTCTTCTAAGTCATTAGGAAAATTCGATTCTAAATATTTTGATGCCATACAAAATGAGAAAGAGCTGAGATTTGGTTTAAATGATATATGTCAAAATGAAGAATCCTCTGGGAATGAAGCATGCTTAAATGAAGAAGAGGATAATCCTACCGTAAATTGGAAACTACCTTCAGTTTCGCCATATGATGTATATAGAGGTCTTCCTTCTTTTAACTTTAGAGTCCTTAGCCAGATAAAAATAATAGAGAAGTCTATCAAAACAGAACTAAGTCTCAATGTCATGATGACTATTCCACTTCTCGAACAAAAATATATCCAAGCTGCTTTGAAATAAGGATACCAGTACGCCCATCTCACGATGGTAAGGATAGGATTGAATGCATTACACAGAAAAGGCCAGCAAGCCTTTGTCTTTTCAGCCCTGTTTGATAATAGATGGAGTACTTTAACACAAGATATGATAGGAGGAATCGAGACCAGTCTCTCAGATGGTCCGATACAATATGATGTATTCCCTGATTTCTCTGTTGCCCTTGATGACCCGAATATTTTGAAATGTTTAACCCTAGGTATTCAAACCAAAGGTTATGAGAATTTCCATTCAAAATCAAAAAATTTGATAGTCTTTTATATTACGTGTGTCCTTTTTTATAATACCACCATTCCTGCTTGGTCAATTGAAAACTGAGGTGGAGCTGTGACTTGAGCAAGATGTAACTGCTTTACAGAAATTGTGGTGGGGACTAATGTGGTAATAGGTCCACCACACTGAGCTGTGTTTACTCTAGGAAATATGGTGATAACTTTCCCATCTTGTTTTGTAATAATGGACTGGGCAGCAGCAACAATGGGTTTTCGTGTCTATTTTCCCCAATTAGTTACCCAATCATCTGGAGGACAAAGATCTTTGCGGGAGACATATACAGGGGCGACTGGATTACATGCAGAGTCATATTGTACAAGGGTTACTCTACTAGAATATTTGCCAGGGGAATGAAGAACTGCAGGAATGGTGGTATTATAAAAATGGACACACGTAATATAAAATACTATCAAATTTTTTGATTTTGAATGGAAATTCTCATAACCTTTGGTTTGAATACCTAGGGCTAAACATTTCAAAATATTCGAGTCGTCAAGGGCAACAGAGAAACCAGGGAACACATCATATTGTATCGGACCATCTGAGAGACTGGTCTTGATTCCTCCTGTCATAGCTTGTGTGAAATTACTCCATCTATTATCAAACAGGGCTGGAAAGACAAAGGTTTTCTTTTGGAGTGCTGGGAATTCTTCTTAGAATGGACAAATTTGTTCCACCTTCTGATGAAGAATCTTCTGAATTTTTTTATAAAAAAGGATAGAAAAGAAGTAGAAGTGTGGTGGACCTATTACCACATCAGTCCCCACCACAATTTCTGTAAACAAGTTACATCCTGCTTAAGTCACAGCTCCACCTCAGTTTTCAATTGACCAAGCAATGTATGAGTCAATCAAAAGACTTTTCTCGCAGCCAAGCATATCTCAGCCTTTCAATTCATTCTGTGACCATGCACACTGCTCTAAATTATTTTGTCAATTCTCATCTGATCCTCCTACCCCTCATGGAGAATCATCCAATAACCCCCGTGTAAATATGATCAAATTTGTGCCGCCTTCTAATGAAGAATCTTCTGAACAAAGTTATAAAAAAGTGTCTTTCTTTAATATTCATGAGATCTTCTTGTAAATTCTTCTAGTCCTACTAGAGTTTTAGGCTTTGTACATGAGTCTATTATCCCAGCCTACTGGAGAAATCCTATTGATCCAATCCACAACTCAATAGAAATTCCTTCAGATGAAGAAATAATTGCATTTCTTAAGATCTTCAAAGGAATTGGACCCTATGATCCAGAAAATGTCTGGAAAAATAAAATGTTTAACTGGGATATATACACTCATGAAAAACAACATCTGTACATGCAAGAGATGCTCCTTGAAAAAAAGGATAGAAAAGCTTTCAATCAGCAGAACAGTGAGAAATGGAAAGAATATATGAAAGCTCAAGACCTTTGGATATTTATCCCTTTGCAAGTCAAGTAGAGGAATCCTTAATAAAACGGTTTAGGAATGAAGCCAAGTAGAAAAGAATCAAAGCACCTGAACAATATGTAGAAATGAAGCTAGAGGAGAATCGTGTCATAATTCCTTCTCCTCTACGCACTCCTGAATTCTCTCCAAAAATTCAAAATATGCTCTCAAAACCTAATCTGCCAAAACATCTGATCACTATTAGGGCAAATGGAGAAGAATTAATAAAGTCTGTATGCTCCCAGTTTCATGTTAACATGATGAGTTCAGGAACTCCAGGGAAGCATAAGTGGGCACTTCTAGATGGTTCTATCCAAGAAACAGATTCTGAATTCCCACCATGGAAAAATTTTGTGATTCGACAACAATATTGAAAGCTGTACAAAATTCTTCCTTCTCATCCTGATGATCCTTCTTTGTCTGCAAAAGAAGTAATTGCAACAACCAACTGGAGAAACCTTGCCATTTCCAGTTTAGAAAAAAAATTGAGAAAAAAATTTGATTCTATAGAAATTTCTTGTTTTGAAATGAAACTTATGCTAGAAAGGATTCTACAAAAGAAAGACTACAATACAGTCTGTCTTAACAACAGTGTTACAAATCTGGTAGAAAATAATCAAACCATTGCTCAGAGTCTAGACAGACTATCAATTCAAACTGAAAAAAAAGATCCATGAGGCCGCAGTAGCTCATGGAAATGAAATCATCAAGGTTAGAAAAATCCTTGATATCCTAAAACATCAAGTATGGGTTGTATCTTCTAGAGTGGAATCAATAAGAAAAAGCCTAGTGCAGAGGCCTATAAATCCACTACTCTATTTTCTGAGCCTAAAACATCAGTCCCATACACTATTACTCCTTCAGTGGAAAGTCTGATCAAGCTCCTAGCTCTGGAAAGTCTGATCAAGTTCCTTATTTGTCAGCACAGCCTTTTGAAGAAAAACCAAAGTTGCCTGAGAAACCTTCCAAAGAAAAGACTGATGAATTTAAAGGAAGAATGTCTGAATTCTTTTTTGGTGAATCTTCTCAAGACAAGGATAATGCAGATACAAGTCTCCACAAGATTGAAATAGCGCCAGAACTTGAGGATCTTGAGGCTTGTATTAGTAAATTTTTTGCACAAGATAAAGAGCAATTTGGCATAACATAAGTTGAACAAGATGATGAACATCAAGTCAATGCCACTTCTTCCAGATCCAAGTAGAATTCTACTTGGGATCCAGCCCCGGACCAAAGAGATTTAATGAAATCTGATTATCACAAAGATTGGTCTACCAATTCCACCTATTCATGGGATATTGATAACTGCACTGTGGCAGAGGTAATGTCAGTGCTACATTCTATGTTAGTATGCTACAGAACATATCTTGCAGATGACATTGGTCCTATTAAGGCCTGCAGAAGGATAATTGGAGGATTTGAAGGGACTTTGGATGCATGGTTAAGAGCAGAAACATTGAAGGAACCAAACCTTCTTCCCTCTTGGGAACAGTCAGTTATGCTGAATGAAGATGGGACCACTTATATGGATCCTGTTACCCATCTTCCTATAAATAATAGGATAGGAAAACTACTCTATGGAATCACTATAAACTTTGTTGGTTTTCCTCAAATCACGAACGAAATCACAACCATCACACTGCTTGCTATGAAGTTGCACAATATGCAACATTTTGATGAATACTTTAATGAGTTTTTGCACACACTCCATACTTTGTCTCTTGATTTGATTCTTGAACCTAAATGGAAGGAAATCTTTGTTGCCTCACTTCCACAATGGGTATCTTCTACAATAGTAAGTAAGCTTCGATGCAAAGTTGGCGATGATAAATTTGGTGTGATCTGGCAAGAATTCAAAGCTGTAATTGTTAAGCTTTGTTCACAAATGAAGATTGCTCGAGCTGCCACAAATCCAAGAAAACCTCATGGCTATCAGCAGCTCTGCAAATAATGGCACCTTAGGAAAGCTGGCAATTCTGAGGGGCAGAAGAGAAGGAAAAATTTCCATTCTAAGAAGAATTCCCAACACTCCAAAAGCAATCCCAAGAGACATTTCGAAAAGAAGCCATATAAGCATACAAAAATGTCCTCTAAGGATAAAGAAATAATATGTTACAACTGCAACAAGAAAGGGCATACTGCAAACAAATGTCCTGAGAAGAAGAAGGAATCAAAGAGAAAGATTACATACAAAAATAAAAAAGGAAAAGTCAACTTCTTTGATCTTCCTAGCAGTTGTGATGAGATAAGCAGTTCTAATTCAGAATCAGAAAAGGAGTTAAATTATGCAGATTATTCATCATCATCAGAAGAAGAATTATGTAGAGATCTTTACTGTACTGAATGCCAAGATTGTGAATGCAGTTTCCCAGATGTATACAACTACAATACAGTAAGGATGATGAAGATGGACTACGAAGAGACTAGCAGGAATCTCTTCTCACAGATGATGGCTGCAACAGAGCCGCAACTAAAAGAAATGTATAAAACTATGTTGGTGGAACATCTGAAACAAGTACCCGCAAGCCTAAGGAATCAGCCACATAAAGGGTATGTTCCTCCTGCAACATTATCTTCAGTAGAAGCATTATCTAGACAATTTAGAACAGAATATTTTGGAGAAGATCTTCCATAGACTCTTCCTGCAATACATCAGGCTATAAAGGAACTAAGGAAGATTGTAAAAGAGAATAAGAAATTATGCATTGAAAATCATAAAGATCTTTTAGTAAAAGTAATAAGATCACAAGAGGCTTCTACTTAAAAAAATCGTCCTCTTTCAGGTAAAACAGAAAATTGGACCTATATAGCTAAGCCAATTTATGAACAAATTTATAAACAAGAGCCATCACAAGAGGAAGATAGGATAACTCTTGGATACAATATTATGAATCGAGATGTCATGTATAGTATCAAAATGAGAGTAAGGATCGGAGACCAGTATGAAGTCTGGAAGGTTTTAATGGACGCTGGTTCAAGATTAAACATTGTGAGTGATACAGTAATAAGCATACATCTGAGAAGGCCTACTGCATGCCCTAGAGTAATCATTGCCAGTGGTGAGATTGAAACAAAGACAAACGCAGAAATTGAGGTATTCCTGACAAAAGATGTTGGAGTAAGGGCAGTACGCCCAATAGTTCCTAACATGGATTGTGCCATGTATCTAGGAACTCCCTTTTTCCAAAACTTCACCAAACATGGAGCTAAGCTTGACATTGCTACTCAAAGGTATGGATATTTTGTCATCTTAAACAATAAAGAGATCTTCTTTCCTTTTATCAATTCAAATGCACCAAATAGACTAAGGCGAATAGAAAGATTAGAAAGTATATTGGCTAAGATGGAAATAAAGAAATAATCTCTAAAGAAAAATAAGCTTTTAGATAATGGGAAATATGTGAAAGAAATAGCAGACCTCACTGCTAAATTTAAAGAATGTTGTTCAAATGACCCTAACGCCTTTTGGCACATACATAAGCATGAAGTGGAACTCCCATTAAAAGAAGATTTCAATGATAAACTCAGAAGATCCAAAGCAGTTCAATTGAATGAAGAACAGATGAAGATGTGCAGAGAAATAATTAGAGACCTTCTGAGAAAAGGATTAATAAGGAAAAGCAAGAGCCCAATTTCTTGCTTTGCATTTTATGTAAACAAGCATGCAGAGATTGCTATAGGTAAGCCCAGATTGGTAGTCAATTATAAACCTCTAAACAAAATTCTCGACAATGATGCTTATCCCTTGCCAAAACCATCTACCATACTGGCCCAAATATCAAAATCTAAAGTGTTTTCTAAATTTGATTTGAAGTCAGGATTTTGGCAGGTCGGTATCAAAGAAGCCGATAAATGGAAGGCAACTTTCTTAGTTCCACAAGGGCATTATGAGTCGAACATTATGCCTTTTGGTCTCATCAATGCACCTTCAGCATTTAAGAGAATAATGGATGAAACCTTCGAAGGTATGGAGGAATTCTTGAAGAAATATATTGATGATATGTTAATACATTCTAACAATATACCAGATCATATCAAGCATTTAAATATTTTCTTGAAAAGAGTCAAAGATATGGGTATTGTTCTATGTGCATCAAAGATGAAGCTTTTGAGGACTATGATATATTTTCTGGGATATAATATCCAGTATGGTTCTTATATTGTCATTCAGAGAAGTCTGAATTTTGTTGATCATTTCCCAGATGAGATAACTGATAAAAATCAATTACATATATTTCTTGGAAGTCTCAATTATATAACCAAGTTTCTGAGTCATTGTGCCCAAGACAGAAAATTATTGAATAAGAGACTGTTAGGCCCCTATACTACTAGTGTCACCCCTTATTGTTATTAGTACAAACCACTTATTATATTGATGTACCCATGTAGTGCCCATATTGTTACTATTGTGCCCCATAGAAGCTTACTATTATTATTATTGTGCCCTTACATTATTATTGTTATGTCGGCTCTGGTTATGTTATGACCCCTTAGACTCCTATATATAGAAAGGAGGTCTTTTCATTTGTATCATCCCATAATTGTTCATTTATGTAATGTAAAGGAGGTTGCCCCCTCGAAGAGGCTGAATTCTAAGGCGT